>JAIPMN010003979.1:0-14977 GCA_020650975.1 Apostichopus californicus | reverse complement strand
ATGAATAAACATATATATTAACAAGTTTCAACCATATTTCTTTTATCAGATTTGTTAAGTGAGGCACGTCGAAAACGCATTTCTACAACATTTCATTTATTCAAAGATGAAGTTTAATCTTTTCTTATTGTTGGAACATAATTATGTATCAAACGGATATATATATAAAAGATTGACTGCATGGGAGAATAAATCTTTCGAAGATAAAAAGCAGCCCTTGATTTACCTTCCACTACGATGACTATAAAGGTGCATGAGGCGACATTGTTGGAGTTATCTCTTGCTATGCATGTAACTGTTGTCTCTCCAGTAGGAAAGAACATTCCTTGAGCAAAATCACATGAAACTGTCGCCATACCAGACAAATCAGTAGCCACAGGGTCTATCCAAGTGGCTGTGGCACCGCCAGTTCCAATCTCTACCACCAGAGAGACATCTTCAGGGCAATCGATGACTGGAGGTGTGTTATCAACTGAGATATAAAATGTTCAAAATGTATTCAGATTTACGAGGCAAAGGGGAAAGAAGAAGGTTAAACTCAACAAATTATACCAACAAGGACATTCTGACATACAGGGGGTAAAAATGCAGGATATCGTCTGCATCTTTAGGTCACAACCGCATACTGTTTAGTCTTTTCAATGTATCAATGATTTTTAAATGTTTGGTGATATTTTTGTGACTGCATCTGACGACAGTTGAGAGAATGACATCGTCATGACAATTGATCTGAAATACGATATTAGATCCTCTAGGTAATATTTCAGTCACCGATTAGTTCACAGAGCAATTAATACCATTTTAAATTCCATTTTTAAGAAAGACTTAAGAACAGAGAAAATTTACAGAAAAGTAAACATTCTAACTTTGCCTCATTTCCTAGATGAAGCAACAAAAAGGTTAAGATAGGAACGTTTTAAATATTAAGAAAAAATTAAAAAACGGCTTAATAATGAGAAACTGTTACCTTCAACAACTGTGACAATAAAGGAACACATTTCACTGTTCCCTGAGGCATCAGTACAAGTGTATATAACTTCTGTCTGTCCCACAAGAAAGAATGAAGATGGAATATGTGTTCGCTGAGTCACAAATGCTGTTCCAGAATGATCTTCACATGTTAGTTCTACCCAGTCTACTAATGTGCCCATCACTCCAAGTTCTACTACCCCAGAGACTCCTTGAGGAACATTTGCACACGTTGGTGGTGTTGTATCAACTGTGAAAGAAAGGGTAAATCATCTTCAAGTAACATATTCAGAAATATGGGTTTCACCAGCTGTTCCAAGCTCTACGATTTGTCTAATATCATTTGGTAGGTTAGTACATTCAGGTGGTGTTGTGTCCACTGGCAATCAAGATACAAGTAGAGTATGACAAGATTAAAGAAATTAAGCTGTCAAAAAACATAAAGGGGTCAGCAGGAACAACAAAGAATACCTTCAGCAATGAATGCAAAATGTAACAAGAACAGAGGAATTGAAGGATTTGTTTCATTAACAGAAACAATATGGTTATCAGATATTAACTACAATACATAGCATTATACATCAGAGCCACATCTAAGGGAGATGAAAGTCTTCCATATAAGGATCCTTCAGCTCTGGAGATCTGTCCACAAATAAACCATTTCCTCTGAAAATTATATATCTGATAAGGAAATATCTTCAATATAAATTGCAAGATACTTCATCAAAATGATGTCAGCTTTCTCACCGCTGTGTTTATAGGTTGTGAAACCAGATGGAAGAGAGAGATCTCTATAAGAAATAGCAATTACTTTCAAGTTAATTCCAATTAAACTATATATTTCTGTAACTTAGACAATATTAATTACCAGCAGTTACAGTGACTGTGAAGGAACACATTCCACTGTTCATTGCCTGATCTGTACAGGTGTAGGTCACAACTGTCATTCCCACCGAGAAAAATGAAAAAGGGTCATTTGATCTCATTGTCACCGTTGCTGTTCCCGAAAGGTCGTCACATGTTGGTTCTTCCCAGTTTACAATGGCTCCAGGAACACCCAACTCAACAAACTCCACTACACCAGTTGGAAGATTCACACATGTAGGATCAGTTGTGTCCTCTGGGAAGGAAAAATAACCAGCAGTCTTAAAGTAGATTATTTCAAAGCGGGATATAACAAAAGAATCATATAGGAGGAGAATGAAGTATTAAATCAATTTGGTATCAAAGAAACAAAAGTCATCAAGCATATGAGTGACAAAATAGTTTGTTCAATATAAACAACCAAAGTGACTTCAATGAATAATTCTGAGTTTTTCAGTCTCTTACAAACTCTGGTATAATAGACTTGAAACCAAAGAGTTCAGATCATAAAGAGACAATCATGACTCATAAACAAACAAACAAACAAACAAACAAACAAAACACCTTTTACCGTATCCATTATTTTTTACTTCTACTGCCATTTTAATCACAAATCAGAGACACCAAGGTCAATTAAATTACCCACAAATATACAGTGAAGATTAAAGTTTGAATCAATAAATGATCTTTCTCATTTCAGCATACACACTATGATCATTTATATGACATGTTTCACCACTGAGTCAATCAATATCAAGTCTGGAAACCACCATTACCTGTTATTACAGTAACTACAAACGGACATAACTGTGAGTTTCCTGAAGAATCAGTACAAGTGTAAGTCACTGTCGTCATTCCAACTTCAAAGAATGAAGATGGAATATGTGTTCGCTGAGTCACAAATGCTGTTCCAGATTGATCTTCACATGTTAGTTCTACCCAGTCTACTAATGTGCCCATCACTCCAAGTTCTACTACCCCAGATACTCCTTGAGGAACATTTGCACACGTTGGTGGTGTTGTATCAACTGTGAAAGAAAGGGTAAATCATCTTCAAGTAACATATTTCACTTATCGGGCGAAGACAAGAGACTGGTAGCTATATTAAGTTACTAAGAGAATGTGTAAACAAACGTCATCGATATGAAAGAATCAAAGCTCATCAATGAAGATACAACCATCAATTGGTTTTGGTACAGAACCTACAAGGAACCAGGATCCTTTGACCTACTAAAATTGCTGCTGTGCAACCACTGAATTGCAACAATTATATGGCTGTCTAGTAATTCTCTGTGCACTCATTGATAGGAGAAATGTTTATCCACAATCATCACATGTATATGGTTTCAAATGACCAAATGTAGTCTTCTTAACTGTAAAGATTAAATACGGATATGTGAACTAAATGTTCACCCAGTTACAACATCATGTACTGAAATATGCTTACCTGTTGTTATGCATACACAAAATATACAAGTTGCTGAGTTGCCAGTATTATCAGAGAACACATATGTCACAGTAGTTTTTCCAACAGAGAAGAATGACCCTGGGCTATGAGATCTCTCTGTAAGGGATGTAACTCCAGAGATATCTGTAGCTGTTGGCTCTGTCCACACTGCAATAGTCCCAGTGCTACCAAGCTCAACTTCAAACTGTACATCTTCTGTACATACTACTACAGGTGGTGTTGTGTCCACTATAATACATAAAAACAACAGTATGAAAGTAAGCCATTTTGGAAATTTCTTCAAAACAACCCCATATGGCACTCTGTTATTTGAATTAGGAATATGATAGCAACATGGTTACATTTGATCTCAACTAATTGAAGAGTTGCACATAATTTTCCCAAGAAATCCTGCCACATGCTACACTATGTTGATATTGCTTCACATTCAAACAATCTACCTAATTATTGCATAAATGATACCCCTTAAGCAGCAATCAGTTTATATATCTCATATTGAATATAAACTCTATCTTTTCTAAAAGTTACCCAAAGAAAACTTGTTTTACCTGGACTAACAGTTATAGAGAAAGTACATGTTGCAGTGTTTGAGCTGGCATCAGTAAAGATGTAGTTAACTGTGGTAGTTCCCAAAGGAAAAGATTCTCCAGGACCAATTGATCTTGACAATAACATTGCTGTTCCTGAAACATCAGTGGCTGTTGGTTCCACCCAGAATGCCACAGCCGAAGTAACTCCCAATTCAACTTGAATAGTTTGCTCAACTGGACACAAACTGATGATTGGACTAACTGTATCAACTGCAAAGAGTTACACGATCAGAATTTGTATGTCATAGTAGACTGAAGGCATATTATAGAAATGGTTGGTAAAATCTAGACATTCAATATACACTCAACAACTATTCCACCAAAATCACGATGGTTTTTGTTTTTGTCTTTAACTGTATCAACTGCAAATAGATACACAATCAGAATTTGAATGTCAAAATGTAAATGATCATTTCAATTATTGATTGAATACTGGAGTATGAAGGTTCCAAGAGTTTTAATCTCATACAGTGAAAGCTGCAATGCAAATGCAATTCAAACAATACTTCAGATGACTGAAGGATGGATGAAGCAAGGCAGTGATTGAGAAAAGACACAAATGATAATTGTCAATGTTTTGGATTTACTTCGAACTACATTAAGACAAACACCTATGATCCTAAAGCTCTTTTATAGCTAGTAGGAAGGTCCTGAAAATGTATGTTACTGTTTGCAGTTAGGTTCAATGTTTCTGAACTGAAAAATAGGAGAAGTTTATTTATGTAAAAATCTCAGTAAAATTGTTTTATACCTTTGGTTTGGTTTAATAAAACTGTTCCAAGTAATTTAAATGGAGAGTGAACATAACTTCCACATCTGACAAGATAAACATTTTTATAAAAGCACAATTCTTTCTAGCTCTTATTTATGTCTTGCTGTTCCTTTATCCCTCAAAAGGTAGTCAGTGCATATTTTGTAGGAAACACTGATAGATTGTTGATTGTATACAAATGCAATAAGTAGTGGATATATAATGTCTACAACATTGTTAGCATAGTAAGCGCTGTTTTGAAGAAACTGAGTGAAACAAGTAGAAGTTTCACTTCTCTGAAAGTCAAGGAAGCAAGTAGTATTCAAGATATATATTAGGCTGTATTAAGACTAGCAATTCAGGGTTCTGTATACAGCTGAGAGTGAATATAAATTGATGTCCATACAACAACAGGTTTATGATAAATATCTATCTGGAGACTTGCATGCACTTGATCCTGCTGAGAGCATTGCTTTAACAAAATACAAAGTACTGCATCAGCTAAACTTCAGCTGGTTACCCCCATCTTAAATGCAGAAAAAAAATGTTTCAGTAACATAATGCAAGGTTTTTCTTAAACTTATTCAATGACAAGACAAGACATTTTTAGTTTGAAGTTAAGTCTTTCAGTCTAAAATGGCCAACTTTTGAAACATCTCTGTTTATGATAAACTCAAAACTTAAAGCTTTTTGAATCATAAAAGACATCAGGACTTGTAGTAACTGATGATGATGAGAATGTCCAACCACTGAATATATCTAAGCACATGAAAACCAGTTGAAACAGAATTAAAATTAAAATAGTGAACACTTTGTCACTTTCATGATTAAGTTACTTCTTAATCAGATGGAATTGTAAGCACACAGGTTACACAGGATGGGGGCAGTTTCGCATTTATGGTACTCATTATTAGTAAAGAACAATTTCATACTTGTTATTAGTAATATGACTGTTAGCACCTGCTAGTATACTGGCATAGCTCAAAATCAGGAGTTATTAACTAATTAAAGAAGTTTTTCCATATTTATTGCACAAAATATAAAACAAAAGAAGAGAAACACACTTCTGAGTGCAACAGGTTGAGAGAAATTGAAAATGAGCACAACAGTAGAAATCAGTACAAGCAAGCTTGTGATGTCACAGGATCACTTTGCCTTCTAGCTTCTATACTGCACAACTCAGTTGGATCTCATACCCACTATAAACTGATACATGCTGACATTTATAGCTTTCAGAACTCACGAAAACGTTCTCTGCCATCTCAAATACACCAAACTGGGTTTACAACTTGAAATCTTGTACTATCTTTGGTTTAATACCAATGTCAAAAATTAACTACTCATGAAAGAACCACTTGAAGTAAGATCAATGAAAGAGTACTGCACACGTAAGGGTTATGCACTTGCTGTTAGCATTTATAAATATCTTCACTTTTATCACTAGGCTCCCCATCTGACTTCATTAATGCAGTACAATATATTTACTGGTGCAACATATATATACCGGTGAAACATCTGGATAAATATTTACACAACAAGTTAATGTAATAGCAAATTAACAACTACATCAATTTTAACTGAACACAATATACGAATAGATTACCAACATAAAGTACAGGAAAATGATCTGTGTCCCATTTAAAAGAAACTTAAACAACACTTTGGGACAAGCAAACTTATTGTGCAATATCTTAGTATGCAAAAGGAATGGTACCAACCTGTGAGTACGGAAACAACAAATTGACAGTTAGCCATGTTGTTACTGGTATCTCTGTAGACATAAGTTACTGTTGTGGGTCCTACCACAAAGAATTGGTTAGACATATGTGATTGGGACACCAGGACTACTTCAGACAAGTCTGATACCATCGGTTCCTGCCATGTAACCATAACCCCAGGTTCTCCTAGTTCGATGGTTACAGTCGTAGACTCCTGAGAGGGGCAGCTGGTGATCCGAGGGGCTATGGTGTCAACTGGAAAGAGGCAAGTATCCCATTCAAGATATGACAATGATGAGGAAGATAGCAGTTTGACAGACATATCTTTAAGCAAAGTTTTTTACAGACCCGATACAAAATTGTATCAACTTTTGATGGACACCAGACTTTTTGGCAATCCTTTGCGTAAAACAGCACATGAACATTTTTAAACACAGAGCAATTAAGTCACTGTGTCAAAGAGAAAGCTAACAGCAGCTGCAAAATCCCCTGCAGCAAGGTTGGATCAATAAAAAATAACAGAGATTACCTTGGCAGACCAGCAGCACCTATTGTGTGAAACTGAAAACTGTGAAACAAAATAAGTCATAGCTGCCAATCTCCATTCCCAATAAATGTTATTTATTATCCTTTTGTGATACTAATAAAGCTCTTGGCCAGTTACAGGATGCATCCAAAATTTCCAAGTCAGTATTCTGTTTAAAAACGAATGTACATTTAAAATGCATACATGCTTACTTGGAATTATAACGATTGGAAATGAACACATTCCTGTCAATCCGGCGGGGTCCACGCAAGTAAATGTAACATCTGTTGTGGTATCAATCAAGAAGAAGGATCCTGAGAGATGAGATGGTGTCAAGGTAGTCACACCGGACAAATCAAAACAAGTTGGTGGTGTCCATTCAACTATTACACCTGGTTCCCCTAATTCTACCATAACAGATATACCTTCTGGAACATCTTGACATACTGGATTGATACTATCAACTTCAAAGATAAGCAAACACAGAAGAAAAAGAAAATAGATTGAAATTCAAACAAATAATCTGGCAAATCAAACACATTTTTCTTAAAAACGTTTTGACTTTGCTCTCATTTGGGCACAGGATGAGGGTTCAGTTGTCTAATTCTGAGACTACTAACTGTCATAACTGGGAAAAAAGTTAATATACTAGTTTAATTCACTTGTAGTAAACGACCTTTCAATTGACCTGAAATTTCTAAGCCGGCAAACTTGAACATTCGGGTAACCTACAGCAAGGTTCAGGTAGTCTGAAGTGTCAGTTTCTAAATTTCTCTACAAGTATAGTCAGTATTGCGAAATTCGGACACTGCGAATTTCGGACACCCCTAAGAAATGCACGATTTCACCATGACAACCTATAGCAGCAGCCAATTTCACGAAAACCTACGAAGATACAGATACTTTCTCTCTAAAATGACCCGTGTGCAATTAAATACTTACATATTTGTCAATAAAATGACGGAGATCTATGCAGTCTGTTATAATTACTGAAAGAGCAACTGCGCCACCAATTTTATCACCAGCGCCACACTGTGGGAACGAGTGTCCGAATTTCGCAATACTCTCAAAAAAATACCAGTTCCACAATCACGAAGAATCTTCTTTTTTACAACGTAAAAACAGTTTGCAGGAAAGAAAGTTTGGCCGTGTATCTTAATATAACACACTTCTCCCACCATATCAAGTATATTTTCAGGTGATTTATACCAGAAGATATAGTTTTGGGGTGATTTAAGGCTTAGGTGTCCGAAATTCGAAGTGTCCATGCTAGTATAAATCATATGTTGGACTTGGGGCAAAATAATTTTCAAGTAATCTGACAATATCAGCAAATGTTATTTTCAAGGTCATCACTTAATTTTGCATGTCACTTAAAGTTCCTGTCCCAATGCAGGAATTTCAGCACTTATTGAAATTTTTATAAGTAAAGGGTCAAATTAACTGTTGAATCACCTGTTCGAACAATTACAACAAACTGGCATAATTCTGAATTCATGCTGGGATCAGTGAATATGTACATCACTACTGTTTGACCCACTGGAAAGGTATCCCCCGGTATATGGGTCCTTGTCGATAGGACAGCTACTCCTGATAAATCTGTTGCAGTTGGTTCTTCCCATATGGCCGTCCCACTTTCGTCTCCTAGTTCAACCACTACATCCTGGTTTACAGGGCAATTTGAGATGACCGGTGGGGTGGTATCCACTACAAAAAAAAGATATTTGTTAGGATCAGTAGAATACATTTATAGGTAATAAAGAATGTAAAATATGAAACAGGGACATTCTAGAAACAAATTCTATTTAAACATTTTAGCCAAAACCCTTCCCTTAAATAATAGAATTCTTTGATCTCTGTCTAAGGTAACAGTATTTAATCACTAGAATACATCTAAAAAGAAGAAAATATGAAGAATGAAATAGAGCTACTCCTTCAAAATTTACCACTGGACTATACACTATTGTAGCCTAGTACGTCAACTGTGATAACTGTAGGGGGTAGAAATGCAAATGCATGGGCCACACTCAGAAAGTTCTATGCACAAAAATCAACCAGCACTAACATTAGCAGTGGATCTACATCATACTACTCAAACTAATTCTTATTTCAACTGCTTGGAATTTCATTGAGAGAAACATCAACATCCATGTCTTTAAATCAGAAATATGGGTCTGATTCCCAAATGGAATGGCGGCTTTATTTGTAAGCTATCGTGTAATAAATAATGTTGGTGTCTTGCCGTATACTTCTGAGACCATTTTGGCAGAAAATATTAGAAAATAAATATAGATCTTTAATTAAACATAGCTTTCAAAGGGGCGGGAGGTGACTCTGGGGTCCTTGAAGCCAATTTCTAATGTAAGGGTTCTAGAAGCATCACTGCCCAGGTCCAAATGCAAGTTTGTGCTGATACCTACTTTTGAATTCTTATGTGAGGTTAAAATGGGTGGGGCAGCGGTTACACACCACCTCCCTCCTCTCCCTAAAACCTGGATCTAAATCTTGGTATATATTGCAATGTCTCAAACAGCTGAGCTTTAGTTAATTTTTCAATGATGTTCTGAACAAAAAATTTGTCCATGAAGTACAGTAATCTAGTATACACCTTTGACACTATAAATGTAGTTTATGCTCCTTAGTGTGATTCCTGCACTTCTCTGTTTTCTTACTTTCAATCAATCTTTGAATAATGAGCAGTTATACCTGTATTCACAACAACTGAGAAAGAACACACTGCCGTATTTCCGAAAGGATCACTGAATAAGTAGGTGACCACTGTTTCTCCCACTTGAAAAGTACTGCCTGAGGTATGGCTGTTACTGACAACTGAGGCACCGCTGAGGTCTGTAGCAACTGGTTCAACCCATACAATTATCGGGTCATCACTGCCCAACTCAATTGTTTCTTGTATAGTGTTCGGACAATTTGGTATTTCTGGTGGTGTGGTATCCACTGATGGAAGGAAAACATGTTAAACATTATTGTTCAACATTAAAATTAAAATGTAATATACTGTTAAGTCTAATATGATAATTTATTACATAATATCATTAGGTGATAACATAAATATTTCATTAATTTCAATGTCTGATCCCTGTATGTAAAGATGTGATTCGAAACACTGATTAATATTCAAAGAGAAAAATTGTTCACTATGCTATGCATGTAAGTATTCATTGCTTGAGATGAAATACAGTATTACAGCCCACCAAATCAGCCTTGGTCAGTCTTGAGCAATTAAACTGCCAATATGAAATTTGGCAATAACATTGCTCGGTGTGATAAATGCAGTCAGTCTTGCACAGGGTCCAACTTGTGCCCCCCCAACCCACTCAGAACAAGGGCCATCAATATAGCCCCCCCCCCCCCTCCCCAAGAAAAAAATGTTAGAGCATTGGTCACCTATATAGTTAAATATCAATACACATTTTATTCTTTTCGTTTATATCATATTTCACTGAAGACATTTAATAGTCTATAGTAACCCATATCTGAAAAACATTGGAGGCTTACAATGGAAGGTACTGTAAATCATTTGAAATTGAGATCAACTTAGGCAACATGTTTTGCTCTTGAAAAATCAATTAAGAAACTACTTCCATTGCTTTTGAGAAATAAGATCAAGATTTCCCTGTATTTCACATTTACAGGCTGAATTTGCTTGTTCCTCACCCGTTAAAACTGTGACTATGAAGGAGCACGTGGCCAAATTTCCACTGCTATCTGCAAATACATAAGTCACATTGGTATCGCCAACCATGAAGAGGGAACCTGGAAGTGCTGATACTGACACTAGATTGGCTACATTAGATATGTCAAAAGCTGTTGGTTCTATCCACGACACTTCGATTCCTTGCAGGCCAAATTCAACGGTGGCTTCCTGTGGTCCTGGGCAGCCAATGATGTTGGGAGGAGTTGTATCCACTGGGGAAGGAATAATAATTATGTACTACATGTCATTTGTAGATCATAATTATTCAACACTTGTGTTCAGCTTCAACACATATCTAATGCAAATAACCCTGGGTAGATCTCATAGCAAGAGAAAATAGCGTTACAAAATAAAACTGGTAAGATTGAGTTTCTTTATAAGCGATCAATGAGCAGCATATTTTACAGGAGAGCTGCACAGATATTTTTCAAGTGCAAAGAGCAGATTTATACCACACCGCTTGACCGGTACATGTCTTCAGTCTAATCACAGCCTCTGGTTTTTGAGCTAAAACACATTTAACATAAAAAGACAAAAAAGTCCAGAAACTCACCAGTAGTAACAATAACCATAAAGTTACATGAGTTTTGATTTGAGGCAGCATCTGTAAGAACGTAGGTAATCTCTATTTGGCCGACAGTAAAAAATGAACCAGGTTGACGGGTCATCGAAACAATTGTAACAGGTTCTGACAGATCAGTTCCGGAGGGTAGTTCCCATTCTACGTTTATTCCACTTTCGCCTAGCTCAATAACACGTGTTATGTCCGCTGGGCATGTGACTGACGGTGGAGTTGTATCCACTGGTAAAACAATAAAAAATAAAGCCTTACAGAATTTATATGTAAACAAGATTTCCATTAATCATGGCTCAGCCAATGTACTATAAAATCACTAATTATTAGTCTACTTATTTTAACATATAAATGTTTCTTGCTTGCTATTCTCATACAAATGATTCACTCATTCATTGGATTTAGAAAACATTGGAAGGGAAGCCTGATACCAATGTATATTATATTTCAAGGAAAAGTCAGCAAATAGAACCATTTGAAGTTAAATTGGTGGCAGACAAGTACCAATGAAGTTGATATTTTTTGTTTGTTTTTACTGTGAGACAATTTCTCATTTTGTTATCTTTCTACCCACTTTATGACAGACCACACTAAGTCATCCTTTGTAGGTTGCATACTTTGTAGATAAGCTGGGCTATGTATTTACTCTTTCTCTTTACCTTTCTTGCACCCTACTAGCCCCTTGGGTGTGTTTTTTTTTTTGGGGGGGGGGGTGCTTCCTTTAACAACTTTTACGCCAATTTAATTTTGAAACCACACTGGATCTTACAGCTTTACTATTTTGCACGCTAATATTTTGTAACAGCACAGTAACTATACTGTACAAATGTGAAACTGTGGAGAAACAAATGAATGAATAAATGAAGGAAGGAAGGAAAGAAAGAAATTTTATGCAAAAATGTCACTTTACAAGTTAACAGATCACTTCAGTGTCTTGCTTAATTACTTATGATATGATTGTCTCAAGGTAAGTTACTCTTCAAGAAATATGTTGCTAGTGCTTCCTATTCCATGAAATGTGTCAAAGCGGATAGACTTGTTTTGTTTCCAATCCCACTTTTTAACCCTCTAAATGATAACTAAGAAGAAACAGCTTTACCAAGCTACTACGTCTAATACAGGAATTCATGATTGAAATGGACGGATCAAGCTAAAGCCAAATACACCAATAAACAATAAAGTTAAAAAAAAATGACTAAGTTTTGCAAAGCCTATCAAGAATCGTAAAGAAAATCTAAAAATACATAAACTCACCTGTCGAAATGATGATAGTAAACGCACAAATTGCAGTATTTTGAGATGCATCGGATATTGAATACATGACAACAGTACTTCCGACCAAGAAAAATTCCCCCGGAAAGTTTGACCTTTCAGCAACGAAAGCTGTACCAGACACGTCTGAAAACACAGGCTCTACCCAGGTAATCGGAAGTCCAGAAATACCAAGTTCAACGGTATCAAAGATATTCATAGGACAAGTGACATCAGGTGGAGTGGTGTCAACTTTGGAATACAGAAAAAATAAGATAAAATAGCTAATAACAAATTTGCCTAAGCATCCTTCTCAGATTAGTTATTAAGGGGTAAGCACCTCTTAACATGATTTTAAATCACAAATTTGCTAAAGAATCTATATTAAAGAAAAGTCACCTTCATTTTGAAAAGATTTCAAGAACATATCATTCTAGGTGCAAATAATTCAACTCAAAGTTTAACTTGACACAAATGAACAAACTTGTTTCAATCATTTTCTTGTTTTAACTTTCACACTAAATGGAGACATAGTTGGATGAGAAAAATAACATTCTCAAAGGTTAGGGTACTACCTATAGCTACCCCTTGGTCCTACTAAGATCACAGCGTGTGGTTTTGTAAATTTTATACCACTTCAAACTCCTACAATTGCTGAGATTTTTTGTTTAATTCAAAATTATTTCATTGAAATTTTGTTGTTTCTAATTTCCCAGTCAGCTTTCCATTGTTGATTTACCAAATAATATTAATAATAATATTGGTATAAATTTCTTCAATTTCACCATGTATTATAAATATTTTGTCGTGCCTAATCTAATTAATTTATTGTCTTTTCTTTCATTAAGAATTTTTTCTTTCACGATACCACTTATGATTTAACTTTTTGTGCACATGCAAGAGAAATAAAAGAGAAATAAAAAAATAAATAAATAAAAAAATAATATTAAGATTTGCATTCTTTCTACACTTCCCTTACAGCTACAACTGAGAGAAGAAAACTGCAGTTTTCCTTTCAAGTTTTCCAAGATGATATTCAAAAGTGAATCAAAAATGCATCAAAACTTAAGTAAAAACAAAAATAAAACAGTGCTGCTGGCATCAGGATATTTTTTTTGTTCTTCAATCTATTTAGCAGTTTCCCTTCAACTTCTACATTCCCTGTAAACGTCATTATGCAAAATCACATCCAAGAAAGTAAAAAAAAAACATGTCCTTCTATTTGTGGAATTAGTTTTCTTATAGCTTTGTCAGTGTGCCTCTGAAGATCCCTGCTATGATCACATTGAGAAGCCCTGTTAGTTTTGTAACAATTACTCTGAATACCATCACAATATATCTTTTCAATTACATCTTTCTTTAAACTCGCTGTCTTTTGCAGAAAATTCCTTTTGTCTCCCCATTTTTGTGTGACTTAATGATATGTCTTACTTTTCTATATACTATATATGTACGGCGTTTTTGACAACTATTTTGTTTATTATTAGCGCATTATAAATCTTAGTTATTATTATTATTATTTCTCGACTTTCAAACTTCACCTTCTAACTTTACTCAGTTTTAAATTTTCCATGCATGTCGAGGTTTTCCAGGAAATAAATATATTTGAATTGATTCAGCTCTGTGTCAGCATTTAATTACTAACACAATATGGAATTAGAAAGAAACTCAGAGGAAAAGAATCTATTCAAATACCTGTCGAGACTGTCACAGTAAAATCACAGAACGCGGAGTTAGGAGGAGTCGCGTCATCTGTAAACGTGTAAGTAACCAGTGTCGAGCCCACCTGAAATGAAGTGGCAGGCTGATGAGTGCTAACTGTAGTAACTTCACCAATGTCAGTTGCAAACGGCTCAATCCAAAAGATGATGGGATCTTCACTACCTAGTTCTATTTCTCTTGTGATGTCCATCGGGCATCCAAAAACATCTGGGGGAGTAGTATCCACTGAGGAAACAATGAAAAGAGTGAGTCCTATTCAAAGAGAGTCTTGCATTGGTATGCAGTTGGATATCATGCACTACGGGCATGAAGCTGCACCACATTCATAATATTGCACAATGATAACAAATATATATATATATTTTAGAATCGCACAACCAGAGCTTCTTATGCAAATTCAAAGGCATCATAAGGTAGAACTAATTATCTACATTCTCTAGATATATATTTCAATTACACCTCTTTTTTGTTTCCATTTATTCTCCTTTTCCCCTCCAATATCCCCCCTCTCTCACCCCTTTTCTTCTGCAACAATAAGTATTTGTTAATTTTGGCTCCAAATATAAGTACTCCTCGACAGTTACTTTGCCAAACAGAGATGACAAATAGACATGCTAGCATTACTCCTTTTTTTTGTACAATCTTATTATTTGGCTTTCTGACATCATTAACTATTTCTTTTTAGTAATAACAGTAGCAAGCAGCAACTGATTGTAAGTTACCATACTTGATAGATATCACGGACATTGTGTATCATGAAAAGCATCATCCATAAGAGCACACACTAGCACTATCCTTTGCCGACGATAGATTTGCACAATCTTCCTTA
>JAIPMN010003974.1:0-12176 GCA_020650975.1 Apostichopus californicus | reverse complement strand
TGAAGGTGACCTGAAGTTGAGGAAATGCATATAACGTTTCACACATAAAAAACAGAAAGTATTTGGCAGACCGTCAGTAACAACAACACTGGTTAGTACAGGTTACAATTTAGCGTACTATTTCCGTCTTTAAAAAAACCCATCCCGTGCAAAGACGGAAGATTAAATCTATGAAAAGTGATTGGATTTAAGGACCTTAATAAGGAGGAAAATGTTAGACATCAGTTGTAGCCTTTTTGCTCTCTCACTGTCTCATTAAGACTATTATATCAGCCTAATCAATGACATAAATGGTTCAATTCTTGTGGTTCCATCGATTTAAGAAGATAAAACGAATGTGAACTTCCACGAATTGTTACAGCCGGTTAAGTTGACCTTTGACCTTAAAACTCTACCGGCGCGCACATCATCCTTGATTTGATGTGTGACGTCAATGCATCTACCGAACAAGTTCCTCTTTGTCATTGTTTTCAACTATCTGGTTGTCAGCTTAATTAAGAGCATCTGGCAATAACAACTTTAGCCCGATTCGTATATGCAAAGTATATGGTGTACAGGTTAGGTACATCCCGCCATTGAATAGCAAGAAGTACTGACGACGTACCAGAACATCTTAAGATTTGAAACATATCTTGCGACATGGAACCAGAGACGTCGAGAGTTAGGTCGGGGACAATTATTAACAGCACCCCCCCCCCCACCCATTGAAGTCTTCAACTCATGTTACATTCACCGGCGTTTGAAGAATTTTTTTTTGGACACTGAGAACTTGTATCATTCTTTACCCTATATTTCGCGATGCCCGTAATTGACCTCGGTTCCCAGGGTTGTTGTCTCACCAGGCCTGCATGCAAACCCAAATAATTATTATTTTATTACAAGTATATGTTTGCACAAGCACTGTCAGCACAAGCGACTGTCTTTAAATACATCCTCCTCCTTGACACCCGATACAATATGGTCAACAGTCACATAATGTTCCCTCCTCCTCCCCACAAAGTGCATAGGGAAGTGTTTTCACAACGTTTGGCGACACTTCTACTGGGTTGCGCATGTTGTACAAATCTCTGTCACTTCTTCTTCATCTTCTTCAACTTTCGTTTCAGTATATTTATTTATGAACTATCTTCATGAACCTAAGTAGCCTATATCTATATTCTTATATTATTCCATAAGAAAGCATTACAGCTGTATACACGTTGTACGTTACTTTGTATGTGGCGTTGTTTTAATGGTATAGTCTTACATGCATTCCATACACATTACCCTTGTCTTATATGGTCCGATAGGAGGATTAAGTTTAACAAATGATCCTTCACATACCCCCCCTCCCCCTCCCGCTCCTTCTCTCCGTGAACCACGCACGTACGCACGCACGCACCCACGCCACGAAGACACACTACACTCATAGATTTAACTTATTGAGGAATGAATATACGGCAAATTTTATCATTAATTACATATCCCGAAACACATCTTTTCCCCGTATAGTTATACTTATACCTTAACCCATTAATGTTACTGTATACATGCAGGAGAAATGTTTTGATTTAGTATAGGCCTATATAAAAAGCATTTATATACCTCCCACGCAGAACACCTAATTAAATGAACTTAAACGAGGGACTCAATAAATACAATTTCTGTAATCATTTATTTCAGTTTCGCTATAATAAACATTAGCGGAAACCTGTCGACGAAGCGTGTGCCATATTTCATTACAGATCGATCAAAGTTGCGAAATAAAAAGTCGCATCTGTACTGCATTTTCCTCGAACCACATCCAGTAAAGGGTTATAGATGTGTCAAGAACATGGGCATTGCGTGCTTGCAGGGTAGAAATATCAATTCAATTTATCGGGATATGAGGGGGAGGGCGGGGCGGGGGAGAGCAAGAGAGGGGGGGGGGGGTATGCGTGTTGGTAGGGTATAATGTAATAGTTTCTTGGGAGAGGTTGGAGAGTTGTTTCTCTGTTTCACGTTACTCTGTACCTGTATCCCAATCGTCACCATCTTCATCCCTATATATGGCCGCGCAAACCACTAAGTCCCTATAGGTTGGTAAGATTTGTAACTTTAGCTCGCCTAATCGCTGGATGTCCAGTAGCACGTCCTACAAACCGAAGTACCTCAGCATATTTCTTCCTGTTGCCCACACCTTTTAATTGTAATATAAATATATTGGGGTTTGAGGTGGTGGCGGGGGGGGGGGGCTGGTCAGTAGCACTACCGTTCTGATTACCGTAACCGTCGTGCACTGTTAGCTAAAGCGAGTTTCCTGACTTTTTCTAATTTTTTTATCTTTAAGCTGATTTCATTATAGCGCCCTCTTCAAAAAGTTCCTACTGTCTAAGTTGATGGAGTCACAAAGTGAGCATGATGTTAACCATGCAACTCATATAAAGCAAAAATTTGAAATGTTCTTAGAATGTTTAATGTAACCATTTTGATTAATAGTTATATCGTAAATAGTCACAATCAAATGTCTAATACATCTTGTTTAACCCTACAGTTGATCGCTTACATCACACATGATAAACAGAACCCTATTTTTTTGGTTTACTCTCTTGAACCATGATCCATCTCACGTAGGCCTCTGTACCGAGCCCACCGGTCATTATGCACGTACAGTTTACCGTACCTTTAATATGCAGTCAGTGTCACCTTATAGCCAATGTACCGTTTGGAAATCAATTTTTATAACTTTCTAACGGTCTCCCAAAATATTCAGCTTTTTCAAAAGAATGAGTAATGGCATGTACTTTTTCTCCCTCTTTTCTTCTGTTTCGCCTTTATTTATACATAAGCCTTACTGCACGCCTCGCCGACCGGCCACCGCCCCGGTAAACCTCAGGTTTAACTTGTTATGAATAAGTTTGCGTGTGAAACTATCCCTTATTAACGTGTATACACTGCAGTAAAAACTGGCTTATAGAAAACGGCTATAACAGAGCCCCCGAATAGCAGCCGTTCAAATCTGCATACAGGTGTAGAAGGTAATTTTGACATTAAACTCGACAATAATTACCCACATAGCATTAAAACTTTATGAAGAATAATGCGATTCGTCTGGGCTGTGATAACAAAGAACTTGGAGTATGTTTGTGAAGAGAAGGAGAAAAAGTACGTTGGTGGTATTTACGGAGCATGTGTTGGACAGTTTTACGTTTTCCTTTATTGCCCGAAGGCGATAGACCATAATAGCACCCATTTTGAAATGAACATCGTTTTCACTATGGACTGGTGGTTTATAGTTTAAGGGCAATGGAAACATTGATTCCAACTGAAAACCAATGTTTGTGTCGTAAAAAAAAGGGGGCAAATCGGCATAAATCTTGTAGAATTTAGGTTTTCCTCCTTCGTTGACAAAGCAAGAAGAGTACACCTACTTTCACTGACTTTTTGTAACATTTTCAATTTGGGATGGGTTAGTTCAGTCTTCTTCATGTTTATTAGAGGGGGGGGGGGGGGTTGTGGGTTGGGAGAAATCTTTGAAAAGACGGAATGACCAACTAAGCAACTGAAAATGTGAATTCACATTTTATATTATATGCCGCATTTGTATATGTTAAAGTCTATGTAACTTAGCCTATTCGAGTGAGGGTGTATTAATTCAAGGTTCTGGCCATTTATGTTAAAGTAACTGCGTGCGTGTAGCAAATCCAGTGGGTATAAAATATTACACCTATTTGCATTACGTTCAGCGGACAATGTTCTTTAATTCACACTATTCAAATTGATTTGTCGCATATGTACTATCCGTGTATAAAAATTACCCTATTGTACCCTATGTCACTGGAACTATGTACACGTCAATGGTCTATGAGTGTATTGTGTACAGTTGTATACATTAGCACTCGTTATTCATTAATTAGCGAAACAATTGTTGCTGAAGAATCAGGTGTGGAGATGAAGATGATGGGGGTGGGGCTGATGTTGGAAAGTTTTGAAAAAGAAAAAAGAAAAGTAAAACAGATAGACATGTACTGCTGCATAGATGATATCATGGTACACTGGTAAAACAAAGAAGAAAAATAAACTCCTTTTTAAGGGTTGCATACGTTATTCAAATATAGAATTATCAGTGCAAAGCAATCGAGCCACATTGGCTATGCAATGTTGCAGTTAGTATGGCAATGGGCACATTTCATACATTCATTGAGTTTTGCCTCAGTGTCATAAGGGTTTTATTTTACCTTGGAACTACGGTAGGAAGTGACGTCAAATGTCGTTAACTATAGTGTTACTCATATAATGTGTGAGTTAATCTCTAAGCACAATTAACGTATTTGACTGAAAATATATTCATCATTGCATTATTATTCTACTTTTGGTCAAAACATAAACCGCCTCATCCCCTCCGCAATTCTCCCAAATCCAGCACAACATCATTAAGGACTGCATTTTAAACTTTCCATTCCGAAGGTCTGACTTGACGCTCAGGTTAAAAGGATGAAAAAGAATGTTTCATAGTGTTTTGAAGTCAGTTTACATATGACATATGATATTATCTAGATAAATCTATAAAAATGTACCCCTACCCCCTCCCCTCTCCCCCTCACTCCCATCCCCTCCCCTCCCCCTCTCTCTCGTCTTTCCTCCCTTTTGATTAACACGAAAGGTAATATCATACAAATATAAAATATGTACAGTCAGAATCAGCTTTCTAATCTGAAACGCCCCCTCACAAAAAATTTGAACAGGCAAATGGGAGTGTCGCAGTAAATAGGGGCAACAGTCCGGTTATGTTTTTGGTGTACGTCTTGTTCAGTGGCAGTGTACAAACCGTTAACAACTATAAATCTTCGTTTACCGATGTGACCCGAGTTGTTGATATGGCCTGATCTTGCATACCGCCGCCAAATATAGTAAGCCACCACCTGTCTAGGCGAGCAGTAATATTTTATAGCACTCTCAACTTTTAGAGCGAGTAGTAAAACTTTATGGAGGGTTGAGAAAAAAATTGTCTGCACATTTTACCCCACGGAGGAGGAGGAGGGCAAAAAAAAGAAAGAAAAAGTATTTCTTGCATTACTGCGGAGAGTTAGGTTTCCCAGGGTACGAGAGAGGGTTTGGGTGGGGTTATAATATTCAGGGGTGTACATTATTGAGAGATGTTATAACCAACGTGGCAGAAAGTACATACAGTATGCCACACGTATATACTAGTAAAAAGATGTGTATATATTTAGACGGTAATGTCAAGGTTTTGATACGTTATAGCATAGCAGACATTGGAATCAAACGTAGGAACAGGATAACTTCCTATATCACGAATTAAATGATCATTAATGGACAGATTACGCCTGGAAAAAGCGATAATAACTTGATAACATTATATATATAGAGAGTTTGACTCATTACATCACCGTAGGGCCTGCTACACATACATACATCATGTATACGCTATACAGAGTCAGTATAATCACTGCATTGATGGCGTTTGATGATTTTAAGAATGCGGCGTTTGCTCTTGGAAGATTTTGGATAGATAGACTATACGCTATCCCAAGTTTATGGTTAATTAGTGTAAATGTCATCGGAAATGTGGGGGAAAAGTCAAATATTTACATCGAGAGGACACTTTGAACTTATTGAGTCTTATTTTGAAGCTAACTGATTTAGACAGGACTAGACTAGTAAGAAAAAGTGAAACTCGAGGCGAGAGGGGAAAGGGGGGGGGGGGTGAAGACTTGCAAAGACCTGAAGGAACTTGGTGAACTATCAGAGCATTCAAGGGCTACATCAGTATTTATACTGATTTACATATTGGTTTAGTTGCAATCAATCAACATTTTAAATGGATAAATGTTCAAAGATATTCTCGGAGACTAACCCTGCAATTTTAAGACCGAAAATGGGGGATTGTTTGATTTTTTTTTTCTCTTAAAATATCTGTATTTGTGTATTTATTTATATTGCACATACAAGAAAACATTCTGTACTGAATATTTGATTTTCCGTCTAAAGGGTCCAATTCTGTAACAAACTGTTACCAGTTGACTTCGGCAAACAATATTCCCAGTTTTCGTCCCCCCCCCCCCTCAATTCTATTCTAAATGTTTAGTTTTTAATTTATTATTATTATCATTATTTTTCTTAAAGTTGGCCTTCCAACACACTTAAAAGGAATTGGGGTGTTTAAAATGTTATTGGAAATATAGACGACTCCAGTAAAATGTTAAAGGGCATTTAAAAAACCGAGAGTATTGAAGCTCCCCAAACCTTAAAAATGCACCCAAGGAAATAAACTTTATACTTCATAGAGGAGAACTGTCTCCATTTGACTTTTCCTGCAGCGTCTGTTAACGTTTATATGCTTTATATTGAATAGCCCCTCATAAACTCAGTTCGTGAGTTAAAAACTTACTGGTTTCTTTAGTCTACTCTCAGCTGATCGATGCTTGTGTTATTATGGCCCCACGCTATCCAGCGCCGCAGAAGCTATTCCCATTCACTGCATATACTAATCTTTTCCTCGGCGAGGCACGCGAGCTTGAAACTCCGCCCACAACTCCTGATTGGTCAATCGATTTAAGCACTACAATATGTTCGGTTTGAAGGATAAAGTCGTACTGCTTACTAACAGAAGAATCATACTGACAGTATTACTCACGAGTTGAACACCTAATGTCACCGTTCAACCGTTCTTGTTACTAAACATTGTTTAAAACTTTTTTTTTCCAAACTTTGATAAATTTTTTATACCAAAACCTTGGATCTTATTGCAATGGTACCACAGACGCAAACAATTCTAGACAGTAACGGTCAAACCATGGCGTACAGCGACCCTGATTCACCATCCATGGATTCTTCTGGTAGCATCGATCCTACTTTACTCCAATCTACACTGGACATCTCGGAGGATATCTGCCAGACAAACTGGAGAGGAACCAATGGACATATAAAAAGACCAATGAATGCTTTCATGGTCTGGTCTCAAATCGAACGCAGAAAGATCATGGAAACTATGCCTGACATGCACAACGCCGAAATTTCCAAACAACTCGGAAAACGATGGAAATTGCTCAACGATGACCAAAAGACACCATTCGTTGAGGAGGCCGAGAGACTTCGTCAGTTACACATGCAAAACTACCCCGACTACAAGTACCGACCACGGAAGAAAGTCAAACCAGCTGCCAAGTCAGACGGTGGAAACCGCAACAGCAGCGGGGGTAAGCCCAAATCCAAAAGCAAATCGAATTCCAAGACGAACCGCTCGGGCGCCAGCCTCGTCCAGGGCGTTCAAGGAGGTCGCATCGACAAGGTGCCCAAGTTGAAACTCACCATCGACAAGAAATTCCGCGAGAGTATCAAGGCGAGTACCGCAATAGAGCTCGCTGCCAGTCAACTCACGCCGCCTGCGGAAGTCCCATGCAGCCCGACAGGTTCGAGCCTGGATTCTTACCCAGGAGGGGAACACAGTTTGTACGACGAGATTGCGCCACAGAACTGTGAGTACAAACGACATATAAACATTACCAACTGCAGTGTCACATCCATACCGAATAATAATAATAATACAACGACCACTTCCATGATTCCGACGCCCGCTTACGGTGGTTCAACGAGTCCGCAGAGCTTCTCCGTACCTTCGCCAGAACTTTCCGCCCAATGTTCTCCAGCTTCCACAGTGTCGTCCATATCCACAAGTTCACAGAGTCATTTTCCTTTGGATGATCTTTCGTTCCCTGGTGGCTGGCCCTCCCTGGATAACTTCACATTGGAAGACTTAGAATCGTTGGAATCCACGATAAATGGCAATCAAGTTAATGGACAAGCTAGCCTAGATCTTTCGGACTACATTACACCAGAAGTTAGTCAAATGATCGAAGGAGATTGGTTAGATTCAAGTCTAGCGTCGTTTGTTACGGCGTGTAATTAGTTTATAACCAGTAAAATGCTTTTTTGTTGGAACTCAAAAAAACAAACAAAATCGACAAGAAAGACATTGTTTTTGTGTGTAAAGGACAACTTATCACTTCCCGCAAAGTTATTCAAGTAAGTGCAACGTAAACATTTTTGAACATTGCATTTCCTAGCCAGACCATAGATCAAACTATATTTTGTACGGATTGAAGAAAAAAATCAACATTTTTGTAACGACGAGAAAAAGTACTGTTTTCTACTAAACTGATCGTACTTTCCAGGTGACGTGTGAATTGTACTTATTTTTGGAGATGAGAACTGTTTTTGTATCGACCATTTTGCCTTCCACGTTTTTTTTTCTCGTTTTTTTATTAAAACTTAAGAATGTTTCATGGGATTTTTCTAGTCTCTTACTCAGCGAGGCAACAAGTATGTATCGTTATTTGTTATCTGAGTAATGTGAACAAGTGAAGGCCAACACACGTTGTAAATCCCGGCCTCGAAAAAAAAAGAAGCAAGTTGTAATTATACTGTGTGAAATACTGTACAAAACCACATATTGTGGCCTTCACAATGCTAGTGAAATTCAAAACGTTGTTACTAGCTCACGGCGTTGCCTTGCCAATAAGCCTATTCAAGGTAATTCTTCGCTTATTTTTTCTCCCTTCAATTGGCCTCCGAAACTAGATCGACCCGGCCATTAGCCATGCTTTCAGTACCCCATTCAATTTGCAAAGAACCTTTAATTATGCATATTTGTAATTTTGAAGATATATTTTCCTATCTTTTACTACACGTTATTTTGTAAGTCTCTATGATAACATATGCCATTGTGTATTCCTTCCAGCATTGGGCAAGTTTCATGCCGTTTCTTAAATCTCAATCACTGTGTATGTGTTGTGTTATATACTGTTATTGGTATTCCACAATAATAGCACACATTCAACCGAGGCAAAAAAAAAATATCTCGTTGTTCGACACTCGGTGTTGTTTACTTTAGATTCCCTTGAACTGTGTTCCAGCGCTCGGTCAGACATAATTCTGTGTGACCTGAAACCACAGGCGTCGAACAGTATAGCTTCCCTTCGCCAGTCAAATAAACAGAAGGTGACATTTTTTAACGAATTTCAGGATCCTTTGATTCCTGGGTTTTTTAAAGCTTTTTTTTGGTATGTCTCTGTGTGTATATTATATTACGCATATGTAAATTATCAACAAGTTGTATTCCTGTAATGAGCCCACTCAAAAAAAGTGTTTTAATCATCGCAATAATGCCTACTGCTCTGCATTGTAACAGTTCACGCTGGCTTTTTTCTTTAAGTATGGTTGAAAACTTCACATTTTTTTAGCTTTGAAAAAAGTTTCCATAATTTATGCAAATATTTTGTTTTTTTGATTGTTTGGTGATTTAGACCTCTGCGTTACCTCACAACAATTCTTCTGATTCAAGTGCAAGCTGGGTTATACAGCCGACTTTTTGCAAATATGTTTACTACATTTTGTTTTTAAATTATTGTATTTTACTTTCAAGCAAAAGAATCCAATGCAAAACATGCATGGGGAGTAATGGGAGTTTCATGGAAAATTACAAATAATCGAATAATTTTGGATGCAAAAGAAATGTCTTTTTTTTTTTTTTTTTTTGGCAAAGAGATCAAGAAAAATATGGTGAATAATATGCTGATTTTGTAGATTTTCCTGATATAAAGCTATTATGTAAATAAGATGTTATATTAAGTTAAAAAAGAATTAAGAGTTTTATTATTTGTTGCTGCACAATTTCGCACGTGTCATAACTATAAACGTAGCCACTGTTTTTCTTTATTATTATTATTATCATTATTTTTTTAATGCTAGGTAGAAATTGTCGAAAAACCAATCCGGATCTCGGCGTGTGAAAGGAGATTTTAATATTTTCATCTGATAAATACAGTAAGCTATAAGAAAAGAAGGAAAGGATTGATTTTTTCTTGAAATAGGGAAAAGTACGAAAAAACGCGTAAGTTATACAACTTGAGTGTTTTTTCTTGATTGATTGACTGATTGATTCGACAATTTCTACCTAGTATCTGATTGTACTGCATATACTCGTGGTGTCGTTTGCCTGTAGCTCTATCTATATAATCTTGCAGATTAGATTTTTTTTCCCTATTTTAGAAAATCAAAAACTATATTCTCTTTGGCGTTCTAATTGTGTAAAATATTTTGTACAAAGTCTTGAAAATAGCTTAAGAAAAACATATTCAGCCTTCCACATCACATGAAACATTCTTGATTTTTTATAAGACTTTTTTTAAGATGTTTTTTTTTTTAGATAATTAAAACAAAATTGAGTGGGTGAATCCCCGAGTGATTTTTTTATACGGTGAGCTTCTGAAGCTTGAAGATAGAGTGATGATTGAGTGAGATATTGAGAGTGTGAGAGAGAGAGATACTAAGGACATGCATCACACCTTTTGTATTAATATTATTTGTACTATATTTTTTATGTGACATGCATCTCATGTTTGGTACACTTAACACGAACAAAAAAGGAGAAAAAACGGTTCAATAAAAAAAAATATCAAATATATATCACTGTCATAAATAATATTCATTTTTCTGTGTTTTCGCTTCGTTTGCGCGGTTTCTTCTTTACCCTTTTTAAGCGCATACACGCCCCTCCGCCGCGCCTCCATCATGGAACCCCTCCTTCATCCAAGAGAAATGTTTATATAATCCCACGCATGCATGTTACAGGCCCTCATATCGACCATTGGAAGCGATCCGCTTATTCGTTTCACCCATGTGTTCGACCCTTCCTTAACTCCCCTACCCTTGTCCCGGCCATATCCCCATTTTCTCCCGCTATCCGATACACCGAGAAATAGGGAGCTCCACATTTATTGGTATACACGATTGTGGGCTGTATGTATACTAACCATGGCTGTGCTCCGCGGTTATACAAGATTTGGCCATGAACCCATCTCTTCGGACACCTTGCAGTGCCTTTCACAAGTGAAACCTTTTCAGAAGAGTTTTTATTTCTCCTTCAATTGGTTCTTTGCATTCCTAACAGGGTCCGTCTTTATTATACTTCTGCAGTTGACTGTAGCTTTTCGAGGGAGCTTAAAGTGCTGCATAGCACCTATACTTAACTGATTGATCGATGTTAAAGGTAACTATAATTGTGTACCCGTATACACTTAATCACCCCCATCCATGTACCATGTTTACCGATCGATACTAATCCCTCCTTTTACACCCCCTCTGTGCATATGTTGGTCTTGTTATGCTTTTGTTTACAGCTTTGCTTCTTTACAAGTAGAGGGATTTACCTATTTTGATACAGTGTTGTACCGCGCAAAATAGTTCAATGTCCAAAAATTAAGACGTATATGTACGGCGAAGTAAGCTCAACAGCATACAAACAAATAGCTTAGCCTATTTTTATGATGTTATTAAGTTACGAATAACAAGTTGAAGCTTTGTATACATTCAGTAATTGGTTGTATACAAGATAGAACATCGTGTCGATGTGTTAATTGAAGCTAAGATTTATAAAAGGAAAAAAAAAACAATGTAATTGGCATTTCGTGAAAACTTTTCTAATCTTGGACAAATTACTTGAGCTCTTTGCGAGAACGTTCTTGAATTTCATGTACCAGAAATGTCTTGTTCATGCACAGCGAAAAGTCTTTTTTTTTAAATTATTTTTATTTAAAACAGTTTTTGGTATTTTCAATTTGTTTCTGCTTACTAAATAAATATGCCTCAACGATCGTTTACAACTTGCATTGCACCACAATGATACAAGCAGAAGTTTGTACGTCTCCCAGTATGTGCTGAAAGTGGGGGGAGGGGGGATAAATGAGTTCTTCCCCTGCCGAATATTATCATGCCCCGTGTAAATTTATCAATTTATGTTACACGATAGGTACCTATAATCAAACATGTACAAAGTACTTGCTTATATTTAACGTGTCTATAAGTTGGAAGTTTCAATTCCAATATTAGTATCGCCCCTACCTTCAGTTCGATGTGTCCACTGCAGGCATCTGCGCCCTAAATGTGACGTTGTGTATGGTTTAAAATCGAGTCAAATCATTCGCTATTTAGCAATTTTTGAGTGCAAAGGTCTCAGAAGGTGTCTTAGTTTGATAAATTGCAATCACTGTTTGAAATCACATTTAAATATCTTATAGTGACCTTACACCACAATACACCCCCACCCCATACCACCACCACACCGCCTCTTCCGTCTATTAAGTGTTCAATTCGTATTCAATTGCAAGAAATAGAAATTTTACTTTTGTAGCTATATA
>JAIPMN010003973.1:0-21697 GCA_020650975.1 Apostichopus californicus | reverse complement strand
TAAGGGTATAGCCTTACAAAATCGTCATTTTGGGGCCAAAAATGAAAATTCTCAAATTTCTCTCAGGATACGTAGAACGGACTCCCAGCACCCTGTAGACGCTTCTCTCGAGACAAAAGTGGCATTCCACGAAGTTTTAGTCATTTAAGTTCGATATGATATGACGTCAAGGAATAGTTTTAAATTTCGTTTTTCCACCAAAATATCAGTGTTCATACTACTCTTGTCACCTGGAAAGGATTCCAAAGGGCGCCACACACCTGAGGTACAATTTTGGGAAGAATTAAAAAAGTCGCGATTTTGGCCAAAATCATAAGGGTATATAGCCTTACAAAATCGTCATTTTGGGGCCAAAAATGAAAGTTCTCAAATTTCTCCGAGGTTACGTAGAACGGACTCCCAGCACCCTGTAGACGCTTCTCTCCAGACAAAAGTGGCATTCGACAAAGTTTTAGTCATTTAAGTTCGATATGATATGACGTCGAGATATGGTTTTTAAATTTCATTTTCCACCAAAATATCAGTATTTATACTACTCTTGTCACCTGGAAAGGATTCCAAAGGGCGCCACACACCTGAGGTACAATTTTGGGAAGAACTAAAAAAGTCGCGATTTTGGCCAAAATCAGACAAAATCATAAGGGTATAGCCTTACAAAATCGTCATTTTGGGGCCAAAAATGAAAATTCTCAAATTTCTCTCAGGATATTCTCTCGAGACAAAAGTGGCATTCGACGAAGTTTTAGTCATTTAAGTTCGATATGATATGACGTCAAGGAATAGTTTTTAAATTTCGTTTTTCCACCAAAATATCAGTATTTATACTACTCTTGTCACCTGGAAAGGATTCCAAAGGGCGCCACACACCTGAGGTACAATTTTGGGAAGAATTAAAAAAGTCGCGATTTTGGCCAAAATGCTAAAGAGTCCAGAATATAGGGGTCTTGAAATATGAGAGTTGACCATGGCATTTCAAGGCATCTAGATAGATAGTTGAACTAGTGCTAGCACAGTGACAGAGATTTCCTCAATTTTCTCCGAGAAAGAAAGGGTGGAGGATGAAATATAAATATTCAGGAACGAAACTGGAAAAGAAAAGCAAATGCGATTTAATACAACTGAGTATATCTTAGGCATTACTTAGTACAAGTACTACTCACAAGTATTACTTACAAGTATTACACACTTACAAGTTTTTCATACAAGTATTACTAAGTCATTACAAACTAAAAGATTACACTGACCAGTTGTTGTTTCTCTTTCTCAACCGTTTTATTACAAATTACATCGTTTTGAAGTCTGAAAAGCTAAAGCTTACAATGTTTGGAAGAATTAAGATTTTCAAGGAGGAAGAGAAAAAAAATATCATGAAACTATTTACAAATCAGCTTGGTCTCCCAAACTTAAAAGAGAGGAAGAAGAAAAAATCATTTTAAAATATATATAAAGCAGCAGCAATTAATTTGTGAATTTCAATCGGGTCTCTCTTTTTTCTTTTCTTTTTCTTGTGATATTCAAGTCATACTTCGGACAATGGAATGAACATTTTTTATACTTTGCTAAATCTGAAATTAAAATATCTTCTTCTTTGATTCCCAATAAGGTAAGACAATGTGACCAATTTGAAACAATTTACAGGGGGGGGGGGGCTTACACGTGACAATGCACAAAGTGGTAGTACTAATTAATAAACAAATTCTCAATAACTTTCACTGAATTCTTCTGGCTTTACCTAATTCTATCATGATTTTAATAATGATAAAAAAAAAACTTTCATCTTTCAGCACACTATGATGATTGAAAGGCACTTGGACTTGACGCAAGTCATCGATATTCCCCCTCAATATACCGCTTCCCCCTCCCCCTCCCCCTCCCCCTCCCCTCCCCCTGCCCCTCCCACTCACCCCTTCCCCCAAAACCCTGTTCTTAACACTATGCTTCACATCTCCACTGTGTTTATTCTATGTACAAGCTAATATTTATAATACACATGATTTCCTATTTCAATAAATATTTTATACCATTTCTCAATACTTTTTCAATATTTCTGTTATCAACACACATAACATCCCAAAGACTCCATAATTCGAAACAAAAAAAGAAGAGTTGTTTACAAGGTTAAGTTTTTGTTAACCTGGAACAAGTTATTTACAAGCAGGTTAATAGTTCTCTTACTTTATCAATCATGGTGAAGACTGCTTAGACAATGGCTACAAAACAGCGCAAAAGAAAAAACACATGATCTGCTATCTAGGTAATGAAACTAGATCTTTTTAGTTTGTTACAAATTCAGCCAAATGGACTATAACTGTGTTTGTTACTATTATAATACACTAAAATGACAGACTGTTATGGAAACAGACTGTTTGTATACAGGGGGAAAAATATTAGGCTGGAAATAGTTGTTAAAAAAAAATATAACAAGGCAAGGGTCATTACTGGAACATAAGCGAAATTAATCTTTTCAAATCGAAAGGATTACTTGTTGGACGAGCGATTAATACTGGCTAGGGTGTCCACTGGCATTTCTAGTTGTATGTCTGGATGGATGGTGGCTTGTAAATGGAGGTTGCTGCCCCCATCTTCAGCTCGCACCACACTGGCCGACATGCCAACTGGATTGGGAGATTCCGGGAAAGAGACCACTTTATATGGAGGAGGAGGAGCATCATCATCTTGGTAGTTGACGTAGGCGTCGAGGGTATTGGAGCAATCTTCTTCCTCGTCAAAGGACATGAGGATACGAGATGACAATCCTAGTGAGGAGGAACAAGAGACGGACATGTATTACTAAAGAGACGTACATTTGCAAACAAGGAAGAATTGCTCAGACGAATAGTCATAAATTTGTAAATCCGATTGCTGTTAACATAATTTTAGGGTGAAGTTGATTTTACGTGTGACTGTGTAAGAAAGATGTAAATCATCATTGTGAATTATGTGAGAAAACTGTGTACACTTTGTCGCTGTTTGTGACTGCCTACATTTTTGATCATTGCATTGAAGAATGCGAGTGAAACTGCGTACACTATAAATCATTGCACAATTAGGTGACTGGTAGAGTGACTAGGCTTTACCGTGGTCTATCTGAAGAAAGCAGGAAAAGTTGCAGGTCACAGTCTGAGGTCTGAGACAATGAATTAAAATGGTGTATGTGGTACTGTTAAACCTATAGCACAGCCTACCTAGTTGTCTGGGACAACGACACTTGCACACTGTATTATGGTGGCGACACAACATTAGATTGGATTAGTAATAATCTAGCAATAACGGCTGAAGGAACATAAATACCATTATTTTAGAGACATGCCCACTACCCAGTACATTACTATGGTGTATGTGCTACTGTTAACCCTATAGCACAGTGCCTACCAGCTACTGTTACACATCAGGTTTCCAATTCTGATAGTGGATATTCCTGAGGGTAATTAAATATCGCTGAATAAATAAGACATTCAGTAGTACTGTCTGGTATTAAACCTTCGTAGTCAACACTCAACTGCTAGTAATTAATTATTTTACATATGCCTCGCCCGATGCAGACTAATGTCACCAATGGCTGTTAGCATTTAGTTTTATTATTCACTAAGTAATCAACCAGAGTGACTACCTATTAATGAGTAGCTCCCTCTATATACCAAACACTGTCTGTTATGGAAGCACAGCCAATACTCAAATGTTAACAACATTCCATCAGTTCAGGTTGGATAATAAAAGTGATTGTCTCAAAACATGCCAAGACTTGAAAATTTTTGTAAATTTCTAGGTTCTTGCATTAATTTGATAATAGGCATACTTAAACTTGTTTCTACCATCAAACAATTCTTTTAGTTCATTTATAAATAGATAGCAAAATGCTGACTCGTTTAAGGATCAGCTGCTTGCAACTCAATAACCATCACAAAGTCAGAAAATATTTAATAAAAACTTCCTCTAAATACTTACTTGAAGGAGTAGCATAAGGGTCCTCTTCGGGGCCAAAAAATGGCCCGACATTTTCACCCATGCTGTGTTCATAATGGTGGGGGTCGTTTGGTCCATAGGGGAATGAGTTTGGTGAAGTCGAGGGGGCTGAAGACGGTCGAAACAGGGTACTTCTACTGGAGTTGATAATGGGAGAGTGGGGCGACCAACTGCCAAGAAAGACGGCAAAGCATAGAACTAAAACCTGCAGGGCAAATAAAAGAAAAACAACAGTCAATGTTAAATCAAAAATAGGTATTAAAAAATATCACTTTATATTTACCAATAGGAAGGGTATCATGGAAAGATTATTTTATCCTTCTGTGAATCAAAAATGGTTTGATTAACGATGCATCTGCTCTAATATGGGGGAAAAGCATATCTCACATAAAACAGGTATCTATGGCAACAGAGCCAGATGAAGATATTTCTGACAGAAAGAGAGAATGGTTGAGAGACAACAGATTTGCATAGTGACAGAACATATTACTTGAGTAGTGAATGGTTATGTGCACTTTTATCAGTGTATGGTATTAGAGTGACCTTATAAGTGAGTAAGAGTGTACACTTCCACCATTGTAACTTATGAGAGGGACTGTGTACACTTCCATCATTGTAACTTATGTGAGGGACTTTGTACACTTCCAATGATCATTGTTACTTATGTGAGGGACTTTGTACACTTCCAATGATCATTGTTACTTATGTGAGGGACTTTGTACACTTCCAATGATCATTGTAACTTATGTGAGGGACTTTGTACACTTCCAATGATCATTGTAACTTATGTGAGGGACTTTGTACACTTCCATCATTGTAACTTATGTGAGGGACTGTTTACACTTCCATCATTGTGAATTATGTGAGGGACTGTGTACACTTCCATCATTGTAACTTATAATGTGAGGGACTGTGTACACTTCCATCATTGTAACTCATGTGAGGGACTGTGAACACTTCCAATATCGTATGACATGTGAGTGACTGCACACACTTTATCACTGTACGGAATGTGAGTGACTGCTTACACTACAGCAATGTACAGTAGGTCCCTGGTACACTGACCATGTAAACTTATGTAATACTGTTCACTTGTGCAGTAAGTGATGAATCCTTTAATCTTTGTACACTAAACATAAACAGGCTTATACATGCAGTTATCATTGGAAGGGAGGGGGAGGGGACATGGAGGGGCAATTACTCCCCCAGATTTCCCCTTGTCACCCAGTTGGCCCCCAATCAGATATGCTACTTATCCAAAATATATAGAACTAGGCTTATCGTTTGTATTCCAAACAGCTTCCAGTGCTTCAAATGCATTAATGTGAAAAATTGTCAAATGATAGCACCATTTTGCATCTAATTCACTTTACTTACATAGCAAACTTCCCAAAGGAGAGGAAACCCCTCTCCTTTGACCCCTCCCCCATGTCAGTGTTATATTTTTGGTCCCCCCCAAACAAAATATGCCTTGTCCCCCCCCCCCCCACCTATAGCTGGTGCCACCAGCTGTTGCTACCATTGCTGTGTTCACATCCGTTTTTACCATCAATCTACAACACATTGTCACCATCGAGACCTACATTTCCAATCTAACTAATCTCTACAACACACCCACCATGGCTAAGGTAAAAAAAAATAAATAAATAAATAAAATAACAACACTTGGGTCATGAACAATAGTTTGCGTTCATTTCATTTAGTAATTAACGACCCATGAAAAGGGTGAGCTAAAGATTGTACCTCTCAGCAACTGATTGAAAATGTGTGATGCGGGGAACACCTGTTACAGCGGACATCTCTGTTGAATTATTGATTATAGCACAAATTATATTGTGTACAGAGGACACATATTGGTTAATAGATGTTTGTACAATAGCAGCTGTACCCATCATACGTATGGGAATCTTGAACCATCCTCAGCACAGCTATCAATACAGTACTAACACCCTACTACATGACCGTTGCTGCATCTGTGTAAAGTGCTGTGTAACTACTGTGTAACTGTATGTAACTGCTGAAGTAATGCATTGGTTAATTGTAGAGTAAGAACACTATCAAGGTACACACAGAAACACAACACACGCACACCATAACACATAACAACCTAGCAGATGCAGAGATAAAGTAAAAGATACTGTATGTAGGCTACATTCATCTCTAAGAGCTTTAAACAAAATCTGAAATTATAAGGATCTCTACAACTTTACAGATTGAATCACAGCTATGTGTTCATAAAGTTATGAGCTAGAAGACAATCAACTTGTCAAATTATTCCTCTCAATAATGTATGTTCTTCATTCATAGAAGTTCTACCTTGTCATGTAAATTATGTGATATTACACTAATAATATACATACATATGTGTGTATTTATGTGGGTATGCCTGCGTATGCGTGTATGTATGTATGTATGTATGTATGTATGTGTGTATGTATGTATGTATGTATGTATGTATGTGTGTATGTATGTACATGTATGTAAATGTATGCATGTATTTGTGCATGTCTCTATGCGTGTATGCATATGAGTGGGTGTGTGTGTATTATACAGGCCCTTTCCATTTCATTTCTCATCTTCCAATGTTTTCGTAGCTATGAACAACCCCCTGAAAACTTATTTTCATCCATGGGTACATTTTCCAAACAAAAACAATAAAATGTCAACATGGCCGATGGCTACATTTCCTGATGATAATAATAATATTGATAATTTGGTATTTTTTCTTGATTTAAGTCAATATAAAAAAGAGGGTACTTAGATTTACATCCTGGAACCACAGAAATGTTTGAAAACATGAAAGATTAGATTCTGAATTCATAAAGTAATCAGAAAAGATCAGGTTGTAACTTGTTCTACATTAGCCAATGCGATTTTCCTTCCCACCGGGTTGTAATGCCCTTCCCCTCCGCCACCCCACCCCCTACCTTCCCCCACCCTCCCCTCCAGGTGACAACATATGTAGGGATCCAAATTAAATTTATTAGAATTACTGTCTCATATTTGTATCCCTACTTGCTGAAAAACATCTTAAGGGTGTAATAATGCTAGGATGGCTTGGTAAACTTGCTTACTAAATGCAAGCAGCCTCAAGAAAAAAAACTCTTGTGCTGTTACAGGTGTCAAGGTAAATGACCAGCTGATTCAAGTTTGCGATAGTTTGCACCGCTGCCTGCAATGTCCAGATATTAGCATACATATGTACATGTTCAAACTTGACACATATCTTTCCTAGAAACAACACATCTTTTATAGATGGACAAAGAATAGTACAGAAGTGTCAACATTGCAGAGAAGGATCCGGAATGATTGAAAAGTATCGAATGGTAAGTGCCCAAAATGACGAAGAGAGTGAGTTCAGCATGCCCTGGTAGAGCTTGCAATACTATGAAACAATAGAATATATACATAGCCCCATCGCCAAGGAAAAGCAGACCGATCGAAGAACGCCAAACTGAATTTAATGATGGGATTAGTAGAAAACAGGATGAAGAATGAAATTGTGAACTTCATGCAAGCATAGCCCCTTGCCAGGTAGAGAAACGAAGAAAAGTTAACAAAGATCGTAACTGATTAGGAAGAGACGGGACAAGTGCATCTATGACCTTTGACCTCATGAAATGAAACAAAACTACCACAATGAAAGGAATGGTTAAATGCAGACCATGCAAGATCTTGAAAGACACCCAGTGCCCCTTCCATACATGACAATTCTCCCCTCCCCCCTCCCCTCTCCCCCACCTTACCCCAAAAGCTGATGAAAGCTACAGCCAGCAGCGAGAAGAAAAAAAGAGAGAAAAAAATAAAGGAACTTTGGAGAGCACAGACCTTTCCTATAGATACAAAATGGAGTCTTTGGATGTTGATTGCACATATCATCTCCACCGACGTAAATTGTACTGAAACACCAAGGAAAAAACAAAAAGAACATGCAGGATGATGATGTCACAGCAAACAAAAGCAAAAAAAGAGTAGCAGGGAGAATCCCCTCCCCAACCCCCCCCCCAAAAAAAGGGGCCTCATTATGAAGCTTGGATCTGTGTTCTAGTGCATCTCGGCTCGAAATTAACAGGGTACGACAAGTTATATAACTGATGCAGCAAGTCATTTTTAAGTGTGATCTTTTCCTTGCTCGTCCATAAAAAAATGTTCATCAGCAAAACATTTTCGATCCAAACAGACAAATTTAAAGGCAGCAAATGTACCGATGTGCTATTGATTACTTTGTACTATTAAGTAGGGAAGTGTTTCCAAATCACTTGGCCGAGGAATTTGACTAATGGTGTCAGTCAAGTGTGGTGAACTGTAAAATAGACTGTACCGTCATCCCAACAGAGAAGATTTCATACATTCATACATTAATACGGAAGAAAATAAACATCAAACTTGTTGAACCAGAACAACACGGAACCAGACAAAAGAAACAACACAATGAAGCAAACCGAGAGAAATATCTGACTTTACTGATTTGCAGTTTATTGCATGTGTGTGGAGCATTTGATATGACCAGTGAGTGGTTTATACTCATCAATGAAAAATGCTACCAAGGGGGAGGAAGGAGAGGGAGGGGGAGGGAGGGGGAAGAAAGAACTGGGGAAGTATTTGTTGGCAAACAGAGTATGACTTGATGTCAGTCTTGTGTTCATCCATGGTTACGAATAACATCATAATATTAACTATAATAATAATATTCATAAGGTTTCCTTACATTTGAGGTTAATTCAACCACACTTATGCCAACTAATGATTTTTATACTACAAAGGGATTAACATCATTTTCATCTTATGATTTCTTTGCTTAGCTTCTGCGGGAATGCCTTGTGACTATCAGAAACTGCATTCATATAGTAAAGATTTCCATTTTCCACTAATAACAACCTACCACAAACATGAAATATAACATGTACATGAAATAAGTCTAGCTGGCCAGATATCTACAACCTTAAACAAAAGGCATGCGTTGATTATTAGTGTACATGCAATCTTGGCATTGTTGCCAGTGAATGGCTGCATTGTGCTAATGAGTCTAATCAAGTCCTACAATTTACTTGGAAGGCATAATTCAACCTTTGGAGGAAGGCAAGTTGATTGCAAGGCGAGAAAAGTCTATTCCGTGGGCAGAGATCCAAAGCAAGATAAAACCATTAAGAGCAGCTTAGACTACATGCCAAGAAATAAACTTGATTGGAAAATAATCCCAGCTACCAAAATGAGCATCACCAAGAGATATTATCATAACAACAAGAAAAGGCAGTCCATGGCCAATAAAATCTTAATGCATTGCTTAAACTACACTAACCGAACAGGCATCAAAGTAAACAATCTGAGAAAAACATTCACAAAAATTCACACAATACCCAAGAAAGGTTGGAAAAATATAAAACATTCATATGATGATTTAAACTGAATATATCTTAGTCACATAATTCTGTTGACATTAATAATGAGTTGATTTCCTGCTGCATATCTGACAGGGTTAACAAAGAGGGATAACAGATGTACTATGACGCTACTATCATAAACTGCACACCCAGATGTTAAGTAATATGAACGTCTGCTTCTGTCTGATAAGTGGAAATAGTCAAGTTTTGATCCATTGTGAAGATTTCACCTGAAAATACTATACACAGATAGTGTAAAATAATTAGTTAAGTCTTGTACTTTCAAGGCGGATATCAAACCATATCTATTGTGTAGTTCAATTCCCAGATTGGAGGGGGGGGGTCAATTCTCGTTTCCTGTTGAACAACAAACGTACACCTGTCCAAACTTTAGGAATAATATTCTTCTATAATTAGTATTCTTTCATCAACTTGATTGTAATGTGTGTGAATTTGAACCATTTGTTTCCTTTGGATCAAGATTTAACAGACTGGAAAGGTGGCCCACTGCTTATAGACACGTTTTCTGGTACTTTTTAAACTGAATGGGAAAATTTGTAAATATAGTTTCTGGTTGTGTGGATCAGGAATATGTATGAGGTCAATATGTAAAAGGGCTATAAGATCCTTGTGTATCTTTCTGTTATATCCCACTTTTGTACAGTTTAAGTAAGAAAGAGACAGTTGCATTTAAACAAACCCTGTAGAGGTTTCACACAGTAACTATACCATAGTAGTTGTGTTTTGTAGTCAGTGATGGGTAGTATGTACTGTTGGATATTATATATGTCCCTCTGTGTAACAATATAAAGGTTATTTACCCAAACATTTCATAGAACACCTGTGAAACTCTCACAGAAAGGCAGAGGGAACCGATGACTAAATTATCTCGGTATATACATGATGTTGTTGTCTAATTTCAGTATTGGCTAGTGTTTTAATCGGTTACCATGACAGCAGATTTGTAAGTTGGAAAAGTTTGTGGATAAAAAGCAAGAATTGTCAGAGCTAACTGATGCAGGGGTCAAGATGCTGTCATGAGTGAGAGCAGAGAGGAGATATAGAGAGGAGATATGAAAAAGCTATTGAAAGATTAAAACAAGGCATTGAGCAATATGCATTCTGTTGGGATCAGCCAAATACTATAACCAATATTTGAAAAATCTGCTCATCAAATATTTCTTGCCTAACGAATCTTGAAATTAAACAAAACCTGTTGCTAAAGAACTGTAGTGTAATAAACATAACAAGTGTTGAGAACTTGGCAGGACACAGAATTATCACTTAAGAGCTATATACCTACAGTAACAGCTCATTCTTCACGAAAATTTGACTAATCTTCAAATGTGACATTTGCATTTTAATGACGTCAAATGGTTGCACGAGGAAGACAACACATTCAGCAAATTCCTACTACAAGCATCCTATCATTCCAAGCATCACCCAAGTCACAAACAAATATTTCATCTCAGAATCCAGGATCTTCCACATGGACTGTTACACAACCCACCAGATCCTCACCCTTCAGAATCCACACTCAGAATACAGGAAAGCTAGCTTGGACTACAGGATTGATTTAAAAAAAAAACCTTAATCTATCTCGGTCATCGAGCTCCTGAAAACGGACGTGAATATTCAGACGTCTGGAGAAATCCAGCGACCCATTATTGGGTCAGTGCACAGTGGTTTGTGGATTGTTACTCTCTGCCATCAAATGCGATCTCTACCTTGCTATGTTAGCAAATAACTATCAAAATCTCACAATACTGATAACATAAAGGTCATCAGCATTGTATCCAAATTGTAGCATCCCCAAATTATTTATTAAATTACACAAAGTACTTGTCTGATTGGTTTTAACAAGCCTGTTACTATCAGAGGTAGAGGAGTTGTGTCCAAGCAGGCAACCGCATGCCGCACTGTGGGCAGAGGCAAATTTGCATGATCTAAGACATGCATGGACAATTAACGGGTGTGACCGTTATTGGACTGTCTGGCTTACTATGGGACACCTAACCGATGACCTTTAAATCACAGAAACATTTTCACTCCTGGTATTAAAGCGTACTTACCATCAGGCAGGTACCGGTCTGAGTTGCGCTGGCTTTGATTGGTCGGGTTACTTTATTCACGATTGCTTGCAGTCTTTCCAGCTGTTCTGCGAGCGACTCGTTTGTGGTCTCCAGGTTCTCCACTTTCTTACGAAGCTCTCCGTTCTCGTGAGAATACGACTCCATCCTGAAAAGCAAAGGTAATCATCAAATCAGCAACCTTGATAGCAACAAAAACATAAAACCAAAACCAAATAACATCATCAAGAAATTGAAAGGACCATGACGTACAACAGTGCCGGTTCAAAGAAAGTTTTTCACTACTTTCAATTGTTACAGTACATTTCTTCAAACTGATTGAACAAATTTTTTTTGCAAACAAAAATGGAAACACCACCCTTTTGAAAACAATGTCAATTGACAGTAACAGCATTGTCTTTCTGAATGAAAATACTTCAAATGTAAAATCGACCTAATAAGATTTACAAACAGTTTTCATATTAGGAAAGTTAGGAATCATCTTCTTGGGATATTTAACACCCTTAGTTAACCTCCTAAAAGTGCTGGGTGTGTTGGAAGGTTGGAGGGGGGGGGGTGGAGGGTCTGATTACAACCTTACTCTGTAGACTATGAATATTCATTATATCTTATTATTTTATGTAATGTTAAGTATTTTTACCTTTTCTCCAGAGCTTCAACATATTCCTTCTTCTTTCTTCTACTTTCTTGAGCTGAGATCTGTAAACAAACAAAAATAAAGGCACCCTCTTACACCCATTTCCATTTTGAAAAGTGATGACAGACACATTAATTATCAGTTATTACAGATATTATGCAACCAAAAGAGCGGCAGGCTGTCAATATATATTTCGTACCTTGTTTTTAATCTTTCTTCGAACTTTCTTCAAAGCCTTTTCTTCTGCTTTGGTCAGGGGTAGTTTTGTCGGGATGGGATATCCTTCCGCCACCAATGTTCGTTTCTCTTCTTCCGTGAGAACAATAGGTCCTGACGGGGGCAGTCTCTGTATGAAACAAACAGATAAGAGCAAGTTTAGAATTTAGACAAACAGAATAGTGCCATTTTATCTTTTGTACGCAACTATAATCTGTGAAAATAAAGAACATGAGTGTTCCATCTCAATAATTTCAGAAAATCAATCTCTGAGTGGGGAAAGGAGGAAAAGAGATATGAAATAGAGGCTGGGATTAGGGAAGGGATTATGGAGTGGGTTAGAAAGGGGATGGGAGGGGTTTAGGAAGGGGATGGGAGGGGTTAGGAAGGGGTGGGAGGGTTAGGAAGGGGGTGGGAGGGGTAAGGAAGGGTGGGAGGGGTTAGGAAGGGGGTGGGAGGGGTTAGGAAGGGGGTGGGAGGGGGTTAAGGAGGGAATGGGAGGGGGTTAGGTAGACAATGGAAGAGGGTTAGGAAGGGGATGGGAGGTCAGCAAGGGGTGGGAGGGGGTTAAGGAGGGAATGGAAGGGGTTAGGGAGAGAATGGGAGGTGTTAGGGATGAAGAGGGAAAGGAATGAAGGAGGTGGTGGAAGATATAGTATTGTCACAATGACACAACAAGATTTCTTTTAGTTACCTAAAACAGCATATTATCCCTCCACTTTTTTGTAGTGATTTGTCAAAAACAAAACATTCTGGCAATTTTGTTCAAATTTATGGGTGAACAGTTCCATTTGACTCTGATTAAGTCTTGTAAAGAAAGAAAATCATTTATCACTTCATCACGTTTAAATGTTGTTTTAAAGTAAGATCTGTTCATTTGCAAGGCGATATCAACTACCCAGGCAAGATGTGGGATTTTGCAAAGTGAGAAGAGAGCCCTCTATAGGCTAACTTACAAACTGCCACAAGCAGGTGTAACGATTTCATATATGTATGTTACAAAAACGTTTGTAAAGCAAAGTAAATTTTAATAAAATGGTTGCACTCATGTGTAACGATACATTACATACTTGTAATGTAGTATTGGGCCTCTAATTTCCAGTTTAGCAATATAGACAAACTCTGACCTTTTAAACACATGTATTTGCACACAGTTAACCTTTACGTATTCCATGAAAATCAAACGCCTACCTGTAAATTGGTAAACATCTGTGACGTGATGGCTGTGGTTCGAGATTCAGGTTTTCTGACGGGTGATTGGTATCCCACTGGAGAGCCGGGTTCAGAAGGGCTTCTCCTCTGTGGACTACTTCCACCATCGCTGTCACTCGGAGTGCTACTGGGGGGTGTGGGAGGCAAATCAACACTGTCAGATCCTGTACAGATTTAGAGAAGAATAAAAAGAAAACACATATTAACTTACAATCAATAACAAATAAAACTCAATAACATCTGCCTCTTGTACGTATTAGAGTAAGAGCTTCGTTTTAAGTATTAAAGAGTTCTTTCAGTAAAATGCTTCTTTCCTCTCCCGTTCCTTTGCCAGAAAAGAACCAACTTTACAAATCTCCTCTCCACCCCTTCCAGAGAAGAAGAACTGGGCTTACCTCTAAATGCATTTCAAGTTTTATAAGGTAATATCAAATGGGAAAGTGGACTATTCTGTTCATATTTTAGCATTTTTCTTGCACATTTGTTGGTCTATCTTTACACAAAAAGCAATACTTGCTTGTGTTACTAATTGAACTATTTACTATGCCTTGATTATCACAGACAGGATGTGTCCATAATGCCTTTAATAGACGTAATTATTACAAACAATGGTATTAATTTCAGACTGCAGTAGTTTCAGCTGTTTTCCATACATAAATCTACAGAATGATAATTGGAGTTTTCTGAACCAATCAGTTTTTTTTTATGTAGACCCACAGACGAAATGAGATTTCTAGATCATATCACACTGAATGACAATAAACCCTATTACTGTTGTACAGTGTGTATTACTATATTAAAAGCTTTGTAGTAGCACAGAACTAATATACCTCATATATACCTATTGTAAACATCAATAAAGTCCAAATATGTCATCCATTGTTCCATCTGAGGAAAGCTACACAAGTGCTTCAGATATGAATTGATGAATAGTACTCAAAAAGGACCCGCTGGAGCATGATATTGTGGTTGATGAACCACACTTTGTTTAATTAGCAAGCCAATCCTCACGACCACAGTCAGCGTGAATATCCATAAAGCAGTACTGCTAGTCGCCCAATCCTCAGGAGTCAGGACCACAGAGGTACACAGAACAGTATCATTTGTCGACAATTTCTTTATCATAAGACTCAAAATTGACATGATGTTACAATTCATGATCATACGGATGTAACTAATGAGAGGGTTGTTGTAAATATGAATTTATGAATATTGGATGCACTTAATTTAATACACCTGTACGATCCCTAGTCCTTCTTTCACTTAAACACTCTTGCCATAGTCAATTGGACATCCATATCAACATGTCACCAAATGGAATAACAGTATTAGTTTCCCCGAATGGGAAAACTATAGAGTCACTCTTACTGACCTTGCAAGATTGTAACGGGGACAATGGATTGCAAAGTCAGCAATGACTATAATGCGGATAGCTATGTCACTAACTACTATTATGGTTAGATTCATACAACATGGCAGCATATGGAAACGTTGTACTCAAAGCTCAAGCTAAAGTGATTAATCAGGTCACACATCCGGAGTCCACAGGTATGCATGTTAAGTAAAGTTCTTCAATATCTTTTGGGGAATGTGCACACTTGGGAAATGTGCACACTTGGTAAATACTTTAGTACCCAAAGTATGGAAAGGTATGGAAAAGACCAAGAACCTAGGTTCCAATTGCGTATGAAAATCATTGTAGGAAATCCAGACAACAAAACACACGTAGTTGGCACTTTGGATGGTAGAATGAGAAGTAAGGGCATTGACCGGAGCTGACGGTCAGGGAAGGCGCACATTGTTGAAAATGGTTACCAGTTCATTCTAGGCACGGTAGAACGAGGTGCTAAGGTTGTGGGGAGACAGGTAAGCGAGGAACGAAGTACAATTTTTTATTTACAATGGTTGTCACTGGCATGATTGGTACTTTAAAACTCTAACTGTTACCTTCAAAACAAATACAATCACCAGGAAGAATATTCACAACATTTTTAAGAAAACCAATGTCATCCATCACTAGTTCATGTTAAAAGCTTCACTGTTTGATATAGCATTTGGCAAAACTCATATCCATAACACAAAATGAACATGGTTAAGACTAAAAGCAAAAAAACTAAAAAACTTAGCATGTATTGTATACAGTATGTGGCACGATGATGTGATGTTTAGACTTACTCAAGTCTTCAGCCTTCTATGTGTGTGAAGAAACATTAAAATCGTAATTAATATCTCCCAAATGGAACAAGGTTTTTTCCGTCACTGTAGCTGTTTGGGGAATTTGTTCATGTTTAGTTTATCTCTCCATCAGACAAACCAATGATGACCTAAGGATTTAATGTGTCTCCTTTAATTTCCAAAAGTCAATTCAGCACAGTTACACTTCAGACCATGTCCATATATACAGTGCATGTTCTAATGCATGAAGACACACACAAACATGTAACATCAGTCCATGCATAGTCTAATCCTTGTACAGTAACATTGATTGGGTGATATAAGCTCCATGACCTTGGCAATGATATTTTTTAGAATGATATGATCTTTATAAACTTTGCATATATGACAAACAACATGTAATTTAGCTGCTGAAAGATTAAAATCTAACCCTCCAAACTGCCTGGGGGCTTATACTCATAAATTTCTGTGATGTGACCCCTCGGTAGGAGTCTTGGAAATATCGCTGGGTGGTATGTATATGAAGGTACAACGTTCAGTGTCTGTGGAACAGTTTTGAGGACAAAAACATGCAGCCATTACAACGATAAAAACAAGTACTTATAACACTAGAGTGGTGATATACTGCGCTACAACACTGATAGATACACTGTGGATACAATCATTTGGATTAGAATCGCCACTGAATCACATCAAGAAAGTTATTCCCACCTAAAAATTACTACTTACTATTAATACCTAAATATACTGAAATATTTTAACATTTTGTAAATCTGCCAGTTGGGATACTCTTTTAAGACAGAAAAAAAAGAATTACTTGAAAAGTCATGGTAAATCAGGAGGTTCAGTATGCTAGCCCTATAATCCGGCCCACTATACCTTGGTTAAAGTAAGTGCAATTTTAACCTACAGTATGCACTAAGTAGATTATCCACTCCGCTGTGTCATCCACTCAATCGTAAAAACTGCTGTGTAGTTGAAGTTTTCTGGGGATTATTCTCAGCCTTTTTGACTGAGGTTTTTTTTTAATAAGAACCAATCTGACTGCTTTTTACGTGCAAAGAAAACGGACACGGACCAAAGGTCAACAAAACCAAAAACAATCCCAGTCTGTCAAACAACCACCAAAACCCAACAGAAAACCCACAAACAGAAACCTCTCACCAACCCACAAACGTATACAATGCAGCGTTCAACGTAACGTGAAAAGGACACGGACCAAAAGGCCAATCTGACTGACTTGCATTCTAAACAAAGTATGCAAAAAAAATCAGGGGAGATAAAGAGGTAACCTTTGCCAAGTAGTGAATGGTAACAAAAGACAAGATGGGTGTTCCCACACACAGAACTTTACAAGAGTCACAGTTGAAGGCACTTGTACTGTTCGTGGTGTTAGGACAGATTTACATGAGTAGGCTAAAAACTATACACCCATTTTCGAGGCCTTGAATGACTTTCCATTTCTAACCCTCTTATGAACTGTCATAGAGGTTTTAAAGGTTGTATGTTGCTATAAAAACCTTGTTGCAATGTGAAAGGAGGTCACAGTCTTTTTTCCCAAACCAAATTATCAAACTGGTTCAAAAAATTACTTAAAAAGTTAGGACTGAATTATTAAGAACCATGACTTTGATACAGCTTGTACCGAATACCTGAGCCCATAGAAAGATCCCATACGTAGGGCCTTCTAAATATCTACCATCCCAAATTACCAGAAACCAGAGTGTATGTGGTTCACCAAGTGCTGTACGAGGTACGCCTGATGTGGTTCGTTCACAAAGTTCTGTTAATTTATGCCCAATTTACTGAACCCACAGACTGAAGACAAACTTTCTAAGCCCCCCCTTCCCCCCCCCTCCCGATAAGGATTTAAGATGCCACTTAAAGCAGCCTGTTGTATATTTCAACAAATTTTACCAAAATCTATAAAGTTTTACACAAGCCAAGATTACTATTGATCAGAAATCTTCCTGATATTTTTTTCAAGTGAGTTACTGTACTGAGTGAGTGCAGTGAATGAATTTGACTTGTTTCAAGTTGTTTTTTTGTCACCCAGCTCCTTTTTCACTGACGAGCAAATAAAAACGGAAATTGGCAGAAATCCTCTCTGTTTTTACTTTTAGTTTTGTTGCCTGTACGTGGAAATGAAACATCATAGCTAATTGATTCATAATGTATCTGCTACAGCAGATGAAAAAAACCTCCAGAAAATTTATCAAACGCAACCTGGAAAAGCTACTTTAATTGTGGGGTAACCTTTGGCATTCTGAATTATTTGACCTTTACAAACAGTCCCCTTTCACCTAATGACTAGAATTTGTAACCTTTAACTGATGGTACAGAATCAATTACCGAAAATGTCAAGTAAATAAAGCGGAGCAGGAAACAAACAACCTCAGACTTTAACGTGTAATATGTCGAAAAGCAAAGACCGGTGGGGAGGAGGGGGGGGATACATTTAAAACAGGATATATCACTGATAGTAAATATCACTTTCAAGTGTTATTAAAGACTTTCAAGGGGTTGATAAAAATGGAGATATATTTACACTTGAAATGAGTAGAACTAATAGGTCACATTCTAAAATCAACATTTGTTTTTGTTATTAATAATAATCAGGGTTGGATCATCACTTATGTTAGCCTCCCCCACAGTTTGTCAACTCCACCAACTCCAACAATTAATTACAAATTCGATTCTCGCATTGGCTGCAGATTAACGAGTCAAAAGACCTGGATTCTTTAAATATAGAATTATACATATTTGAAATTAAGGAACAAATGCTACGATAGACCATATTTATTTAACATGATTATCTTGTGCTTGCTTTATACTGTCGTATTGCTCATGTCGTCATGGCAACTTTGAACATGTTTTTAAGACTAGTTTAACAGTGATGCTATGCAAGACTAATAATCCCGCGACAAGTGATTCGCTTGCTTTCCGGAGTTTCATGTAATGTGAAGTTTTGAAATATTTTCAAGTCTGGTATTTTTTACATAAGATTACAATTACTTTGTCAGTCAAATGGAAAAAACTATCTGGGGAGACAACATGATGAGAACTATATTAACAGACTTAAGTACTTCCTCATTAACATTAATTTGGTGACAGCAACTAAGAAGGATATCTTAACTTGGAACCAATTGCTAATCTTATTTTGAGTAATCCTCTGCAGATTAGATAAAAACTTGCATGCCGACCCAAACCTAAAAGATGCGATTTATTTCCACTTCCTTATTTGGAAAACTACATTTCCTGTTTCAGTTTACTTGCGGGCAACACCCATAAGGAGGTTAAGAAGTACTGTATGCATAGGTCTATAAATATTCCCTTCTTTCCGCTCGCAGCAATTCCGTCCCATATTTATTTATGTGAATAAATATCCGATATTTTGTTTCGTTCTCTCTGTCGTTTTGAAACCGATTTGTCATACATCATACTGAGATATTTGGCTCACGTGGGAAAATCCCCTGGTAAAAATGTTCCTATGATATTTTCCCCTACTGTAATGCTGTTTGCAGAAGACAACTGCTTGACTCTCAAAAGAATATATTATAAATGTCAGCTATCAGCTAATCTCTGCCGGCCCTTCTGAAGCTTTGACATAATCCTTAAGGACCTCCTCCATCTCTTTCACTCATGAAAAAGCTTCTTTTCAAAAAGAAACATAACCGAGAATTTCCCCTTCTTCATCCCATCAGTGAGTACCAAGAATTGTCTAGACCCAGCCAAACAGGTCAGAAGCCAAGGCTTTACAGTGAGCTGACTGTTATTAGCAAGTCATTGAAAATCTAAAGTCAACGCCTCAAAAGGGTCGCCCTTAAGAAGGTAGGGCTGGACTATTTATCAGAGGTTTTGACTTAAGACTAGCTCACAGTCAGTAGATAAATACAAGGTACACCTTTGACCATACCCCATAGAGTTTTCTTCTTTCAACAACACAATGACATTTGAACAAATTTAGAATGGAAGGCTTTTCAATCTTTGTCTTCCTGGAGAGAGTTAATTATAAACTATCAGACCTACTGTAACTGCATGGTATATTATTATTATGCAACAGGGTTTTGTGAACACTGTTTTCATGTACATGGTATTTGGTATGGTAATTGGCATACTACCGGACATTCCAAAACTTAATGTGGGGCAGTGCCTCTGTGCACAGGGCATTTGATACCAACAATGGGGTAAACCATTGCTATACATTTGGGGGTAGGGGGGGGGGGGCTATAACAGTATGATTGAAGTTATGGGCCCTCAGATGTGCTCTCTCATTTTATATTACATTTGTTTGAATTTATTATCTGCAGTGTATCGTAGTTCGGGGTTAAACCGTTATCACTTTCGTGACTTGCATGCTCGGCTGTGCATGCTTGGTAACTACCTCAGTATCCAATGGATAGAAAAACCAAGATCCTTGGTCACGGTTCTGTACAAATAACGTCGAGCAAAATCCAGACAAAAAGCGCATGATGCTGGTACTTTGGATGGTAGAATGAGAAGGGAGGGCATTGACCGGAGGAGCCGGCAGGGTGCACAGTGTAAAAAGGTTACAAATTCATTCTAGGCACGGTAGAACGAGAGTGCTAAGGTTGTGGGCAGACAGGTAAGCGAGGAGCAAAGTTAAAAAACATCATAATGAATATTTCAGTTACATAAATAGGATAACATAGATATGTATATCTCACCTGACTCATCTGGGGAAGGCAGAAGTTCAACTTTGAGATGTGGCACATTATGCTTGGTCCCTGGGCTAAGGACTACAGCTCTCTGAGAGCCCTTAGGTTTTAGATGGGGGTAAAGAGGTTCCTTAAGGACCACCTGTTGTGCTTTGATGTTGTAAGATAACTTTTCTTTCTCTTTCTTTAAAAGTGGTATCGGCTGATGGAGTTCTGGCGAAAGTGGCAGGATGTCAATAAATTCATTTTCGTAGTCTTCGTCAGCTGTGGGCCAAAGAAGAAAAAAAATCAATATATATAATCGTTCATGATAAAATCAATGTTATCAATGTTAAATCAATGTTATCTTTAAAGTGAAATGAACAACAAACATGGCTGGAAGCATTAATCACTGGCCTTTGGACTCTCTTTTTTAGTTTTCATTTTAAACTAGGCTAGTAAAGCTTTTTATTACTACATTCAGATTTCAGTACTTGATAATATTGAAAATTATGCCAAAATCAACATAACAACCTAGTGTAAACTTGGACAGCTGCAACCAAGCTCATGTTTGCAAATGCAAGCTAGACAATTGCAAACCTCATTCACCACTACCAGTTATTAATGTATTTACATCCAAAGTGAAGTCCAATAGTAAGTATTATAGAGTGAAAAGTAACATTACTGTACAAGTAGCTAATGGGTGCAGCTCATAGTAGGTAACTTCAAAACTTTGTTTACACTATGACAGGAACTTGTGGCCAATCACTGACAACATTGCAGCTTAAGTTAGGAGCAGGATAATATAGCGATATATATAGTGATATAGATATATATATATATATACATATATAATTGAAATTGTAGTGAGTTGGTAAATCCAGAACAGTTAAAAACTTCCAGCCTCTAGCGTTGTGCGGTAGTCGGATTTCACACAACCGGTAGTGTTGCAACATGAATACCGGTATCGTAACTACAACCGGTATTTTCTTCAACTTTCATCTACGGTTCAAAACACTTAGTTACGAGACTGTCAATGTCATACATTCAATATGCATAGCCTAGGCTATGTACATACTCTCACACGCACGTTCATAAAAAATAAAAAAAATAAAAAAACACGCTATATTAGGGCCTTTGTTTTTTAACATACACTTCCAAAAAGAAAAGCACAAACCTTGGAAAAAAGCAACCCACACCATCCTTCATTCATACTCGACGTACGATTTTAGATTAACACGTTCGCACGTGGATTGAACTTGTAATCCGTACACAAACATAAATTGGGAGTTCCCCACTAATCCATGATATTGGAATAGGGCAACCCCTTCAAGTTCAAAAGTGCACAATGAAAAGTTTTTAACT
>JAIPMN010003972.1:0-13788 GCA_020650975.1 Apostichopus californicus | reverse complement strand
ATTCCAACTGGGCTATGCTGTACATGAGCTAGGTTCAACTGGGTTTACACAATGTTCAACTGGGGTTGTTCAGGCCCAACTGAATTTGAACTATGTTTGAACTGGTCCAGCTGGGCTTCAACTAGGTTTCACTGGTTTTTGCACTACCCCAATTGGGTTTGAACTATGTTGACTGGTGAACTTGCCCTGTTGGGGTTGAACTAGGTTTCACTGGTTTTGCACTGGCCCAACTGGGTGTGAACTATGTTGGCTGGTGAACTGACCCAGCTGGGGTTTAACTAGGTTTCACTGGTTTGCACAGGCCCAACTGAGTTTGAACTGTGTTTACTGGTGAACTTGCCCTGTTGTGATTGAACTAGGTTTCACACTGGCCCAACTGGGTTTGAACTATGTTGACTGGTGAAATTTCCCTGTTGGGTTTGAACTAGGTTTCACATTGGCCCAACTGGGTTTGGACTATGTTGACTGGTGAACTTGCCCGGCTGGGTTGAACTAGGTTTCACTGGTTTTGCACTGGCCCAACTGGGTTTAGACTGTTGACTTGTGAACCTGCCTAGCTGGGGTTGAACTAGGGTTCACTAGAAGTTCTAGGCTAGCCTAGAACTTCGAACATCCTTCTACAGCAAACTCTTGTATACTAAACATCACAGTGCTACAAGGTGTTACATCTATTCATTGTTTGCGCGTTTGCTTTTATTAGTTAGAGTAGTTACACAGTTGCTTTGTAGTTTCTTTCGAAAGTTTTTTTATTTACTATGAAGGATTTTAAGAAATGTTGTAGATTGAAAGTTGCTCACAGTTTTTGTTTGGTAGATGTTTTAACATGATTTAATACACCACACGTTAAGACACCCAAGAACAAATAAAGACAGTGTACCATGGAGAGAGATTGACTGTATTTCTGCAACATTTGTAAAAATGACAGTGATGACTGTAACCGAGTAATCGTGCGAAGAGCTATGCGATTAATTGACTACAAAAGAAAGAGTCGACTATCAGCACTAATGTCAACCCTGTCAACATTCTAACTTGAAAATATCAAAAGAAAAAGGTCTCATATCCCAGTGACACTATGACACCACAGATTTACAAAATGACAGCTCTCAGACATAAGTTTTCAACAAGGATTCCTCCCAAATTGAACAAGATTTTTCTGAACTGTTTGGGGATTTATTCATCACAAATATCTCTGTTATATCAAAACCAAATATGATGGTTGGGTTTGAATTCCCTTTACGTCTAAGAGTCAAGGAAACTTGACTGTAATAAATTTGAATTGACCTGAGGATACAAGTATTGCTTTCGACTGAGCTTTCCAAAATTATTTTATATGAGATCCTTTGCATTATGAATATTTGCTATCAGAAGCAACACAAGCTTTAAATTGAACCTTTAAACCATTAGATCCCATATTTCTTGTTGCTTTGTTTTCTTTTTCTTATTAGCTTCTATGTTTCCATCCTCTGTTTCTGTTTTTATTTTCTATTTGTGTGTTTATAAGTTATGAGTGCATCCATGCAATCTTGCTCACTAATATTGTGGCTTCCTTTTAGTTCTTCCTACCTTTAATACACTGTCTGTCTATATAGACTTATCTGTGTATATTAGAAGTACTCATTGTTACATAACTAAAAGTTGAGTTGGAGATGTATACCCGAATTGTTCACTAGAACATAAGAAGTTTGTTTCTAGATCATTCTGTTAGAATTTATAATTTGCAAATTGTTTCATAGTTTGCATGGATTCCTGCCACAACTTCTGTGCTTAGCAGAGGTCTCATTATGCATACAGTATTGTGTTGCATTAGTGTCAGAAGAAATCAATACTGTGCAACTTCTACAAGAAACAAATAAACAGAGGCATATTGGAATTACAAATTTGCAGTTTTGTAATACTTCTGTTTTTGTGTGTAACATACACCAAGAGACCATACTGACACAACATATATATTGGAAGTTAATATTAGTAGCCCTTGTCTGACATCGCTACCCGGTGTACATGTGTCTAGATTAACCAAGGCTGCCAAGGTGTGCATTAAACAGCAACTCAACTTTAAAGATGTAACCATTTTGAAGCATCTTTACAAAAATAGAAAGAAAACTAGAATCACTTCAACATTAACTACTTTTTCAATTTTGTCAGTTAGTTAAAAAATGTCAATTATATGTGAATCCATTTTGGTCTTACAGGCATCTGGAATATTCAGTGGAGTTAGGTTCTATCTCTTTCCATAGATGTAAAACAGAAATTTTCATTTTGTTTCCTGGGATAAATATGTCACAAAGATCAAGTGATCTTTATTCTTGAAGGGTCGTTTCTTTCTACTACTTGAGATCAAGAGAAGTAGTACCTCATATTTGATCCAGTATATTGTTTAGTTCATTGATCTAACACAAATTCAGCTGGCCTCTTGCATATTCCCCAGGTGTCCTCAAACTTGACAGATAAAAACCTTCAAGACGCAAAGGTTCTAATGACTACAGATAGAGACTATGCAGGACTGCATAAAGGAAAGAATCTCTGATCCAATCAGTTTGTCATGTGGTTCTGATTGGCTGGAGAACTTCACTGCAACCTGGGGTCCACAGCTGAATATATTTGCCTGTTTTGCATCATCTTAGCTCTTATCCCCAGGCGGACGACGTGCAAGTGTCTGGCTAATTCAGACAATAATTTATACAGAGCTTGCAGAGTCCTCATTGTCGTCATCATCATTGATCACAAAATGATGGAATGTACACAAGCAGAAAGACAAGTCATGCGACCAGTTTGTAAAACAACTTGTGAAGAGGCCAGGCCAAACCAATTTATAGTGGCATTAATACAGAGGGGCTTTGATGAAATGCACAATCCTTTTCCACTCATAATCAGGGAAGTGTTCTCTCATTGCAAAGTAAACAATTAGGTAGCAATAAGGAATTCAGAATTGCTGTACACATCATGTCCTATTATGTAGTCATTAATTACTGTAAGGCCCCTGAGTTGAATTTAAAACAACTAATTATACCTGACAGTATTAAGTTGTGTACTCTTGATCTGACTCATAACATTCAAGACTACCTTGTTTACAGTATATCTTTTTGGCTTCAATTAGAAGATAAATCGACTCGGATACAGTACAATTATGGAAATGGCCTTACATGACCAGTCAAATTTATGCTGTAAATTACAGTGACATAAAGGAAACTGGCAAACAATTGTGATATATTAAGAGTCCCATATGGTCACAATATTCAGTATCCTTCATCTAACTTTACAACCAATAGTTAAAAATATCATGTTTAGGATTACGCTTTTCTCATTTTGCCATTCACCAATTTACTTTTCTCATCAATATGCATGTACAAACCACTCAAGTGAAGTACTAAATTGCAAGCAGGCCCCAAATGGCTCTTTTAGTGGTCTTCAAGTTTCAGCAGGTCACTGAATTGATTAACCAATCAAGAGAAAGGCAATGGAATGCAGGATACTTCACCCAAAAATGTGACCACAGCTGGGAGTTCTTCAGGCATCATTAGACTTTAGCACCACAGCAGGTTCACATATGAATATGTGTATTTCTATTATAAAATCAAGCACTGTATTTGCAATTAGGGACTGTTTAAAGGTAATGGGTAAGGAACAATGACTAGTACAGTTAGTACAGTTCTGTCCTGTGATACTGTCATCCTAACTTTGTCATGTTAACAATTGCTATATTTCTCAAAAAGTATTTTATTGAGATCCTGACTTATTCACTTATTTCCAGATATTGATTGTATTAGATAAAACAAAGTCTCTGAATGAAAACATGCTTTGAGTGGCAGTAAAATGCAGGTTAAAGTGGATAAGATTGACCTTTCCTACAATGTTTGGTGGTAAATATTCTGTAAACCAAGCAGGTAGCTTGCAATGTTATCACAAGATTGTAAACTTTAAATTTGCATGGTCTTATTTGGGACATGAAAAATGATGTCAGGATGCTCTTAAAGGGTGTGAAGACTCGCGCAAAAAAAACGTCTCATGCCGGTAATCTGACCTAGTTTCGAATGAGGTGTAACAGAACTGTTAGACACCACCATCGATCGCAGACAATACACACACACAGCTTGCTACCATCGGTAATTAGACACTTGTGTATAGTCAGTACATACAGCTGCGGTCAATACCCACAGCACTGTGTACAAACAATACAGCGATGGACATCTCAGGTCCAGCTAAAGATAACAAGGTATCACGTTTCATTTTGTCTGCATTTTGAAGCGACACGAACAAAACGTCACTTGCAAGCAACGGAAAGTTAACTTTTTCAGATGCCCGCACGCGGTTTGGGGCGAGTCTTCAATGCCTTTAAGCACTGTTTATACAAAGATCCTCATGTCAAACTAATTCATGCCAGATTTCAGTGAATTGATACTGTTGCTAAGTATCTACGTTGAGAGTGTATGTACATGGTCATCATGTGCAAGCGAATATAACTTGTCAGATTATCAATTGTCATGTTGCTAATGAGACTGACTGTCCATGGTCAACTAGTTCCTAATCTTGAATGGTCATCTTACTAAGATAGTATAATCCTGAACATGATAGTGTAAGTTTCAGTCAGGATAAATGTATTTCATCCTCCTTGACCCCCTCACCATCCTTTCTTTCTTCCTGTCCCCTCCCCCACTCAAAGCAATCTGTTATGAGCAAGAGTGGTATTAAATGTGCTATCTTGAGGATATCTTATGCAGAAAATTCATGTACATGATATTTAAGAAACATAGTACTGATGCTCTCACCATATTGCTGCTAAATTACTATGCAAATCCCTCAAAACCACCAAGTTTTGTGATCTCACAATAGATGTTTCATAACCTAAATTTGTCTGATTATACTAGTACTTTTAATTAGATTAATTTAGTTTTTTAACTAACGTGAATAGTCCAACAAATAGAAGGCCTACAACATTAGCACAGATGTGCTAGCTGGTAACACTTCACTTTCCAAAACTTTAAATTTAAGTTTACATTTAAATAAATTCAATTATTGAACTGGAGACACAACTTTCTACTATTCATCACCAGGTAAAATGTTGCCAAATGACTCTAGACACAATGGAAAATAATGATATCATTGCTAAGAGAAAGGTAAGTGTGGAAGAAAGGAAATCAATATTTATGAAAAAATCCCAGTAAGTAGAAATGAACTTAACATTAAACATTAACCTGAATTAACATTGTGTAAGTATGGAACAAGTAGTTCACATTCAAACAACATTAAACTGTAAAATTAGAACACACACACCAACATAAAAGCACACACACAACCACGCACGCACGCAGGTATGTTTCACATTCATACTGAGGACCCCATTGTATTTTCCATTGTTCAAATCCAGGTACCTTAACCTTTCACAATAGAATTTTTCTTCAGTCACGACATGAACTGATTTCCATCTTTGACTAAATTTCAAGCTTCCTTACAAAAGGAATGAGTTCAATCATGACAACATGTCAGATATGGGGGAATTTACATTATAAATAGTTGTTTTTCTGATCGGCTGATCCTTGCAGTTGACATATTTCATGGTATTAATACCAAAATATAAGCTGGACAAAATCATACTAATTGTGATGAAATTGTACTTGTTTGAACAGTGGTAGATGTACCTTTATATTTTAATGAAGCCAGTACAGTATTTATGGAACACAAATCCTTTCAATAAGAAATGCCAGATATACATGCTAATGACAAGGATTCATGCCGAATGGAGGACAGTGCACTAAATAAAAAGAATGCCTTAGAATCTAATGCCAGATGTCTGGCCATCCTAACAAAACTTTCTTGCGCAAAATGATGGACAATGAAAAGGATAGTTATATAATGAGCTTGATATGATTGATACAGAGTAAGGAACTGACACAAAACTTTTTGTGTTAATGAAATGAAAAATGCAAAACCAACTGGTTTCAAGTGGGTTTTATAAGGTCCCACGTTTCCTTGTTTATTGATTAGTGCTGAATTCCAGAGAATATTCAGTTCAGTTCCAGTTTAACTTAGAGATTCCCTTTGCTACTTACATGCCATTACTGTGTACCATTTGTGTCAGCATTAACAGTTTTATACAGTACATATACAGTAGTTGCACGTGTAATGTACTTCTATAGTGCAGTAGTGTATCCTGCATCATACTTAGTGTTTACACACTATTTTATTTTTTAAGAATGAATAAAAGTACCATGATGTATTCCCATTTATTTTGAATTTTCTATAAGGAGAACCTTTAGGTTAAAGTTACAGTAAACTAGTTGTGTCACACAAACAAATAAACAGTCCTGACTCACGATGGTAGTTATGAAGAAAGAGGAAAGCGAGCAAAGATTGCACAGTGAATCAACTGTGAAAAAGAACATGTGTTAAGGTTAGACAGGAATTGAAGTATAATGACTGTGAACATATGTAACAAATTTCAGTATATGATACAAAATGTTGGTGTTTAAGTCTAAAAGTTAATAGCTAATTTCATGTACTTATCACTGGTCATCATGATTTAAATGGAAGGGGGAAACAGGAAACAGAAAATGGAAGGAAAGAGAGGCAGATGAGAAAGACAAGGGCAAGAACATGTTGACAACTACATTAACATGAAATACACAGAATGAATAGTAGTGGAACTTTCCATACAGTACATATCACAAATGAAAGTATGATACAAAAATACATATAACAAGATCTAACTGTGTCTGTCTGCTATGGATGAATCAAACATCTCTCTCACAATTTCTACAGAGTCATGTTTTTTAAGCTTCCCATGACCAATGGTTTACTTATGTGGAAAGCTGCAGCCAAACCTACATTTCCAACTGAATGCCATTATTGCAACATACCGGTTTGCACATAAAGGTGTGACTATATGATTTAGTAATAAATACTTACGTATTTTAGATTCACTAAGGGTTGATAGTGCACTAGCACACGATATCCAAACTAACAATATTTCCTCATGAGAAATATAGTATTTCCACTCAGAACAAGCAATACAATCCACTTAGTAAATTGATTGATCCATTCCCTGCATTTTTGCGATAACAACACAGCACAGACATATCACCAGTACTACTGTTAACAACAGCAGAGACTATGCCTATGTACATGAGCAGTTTCCCTAATGTTCATTTATTCGTTAGCCTGCTCTTCTGTGTGAGAAGCACAACACATGCAAGCAATATAGCTGCTGTATTAAACCACAGACTTCAATATCAGTGTAGTTTCATTCAAAACAGGATTCCTGGCCCTTCATACATATTTATGCCGGGAAGATACACGGGAATTCTGTGTGCGTCACAGAGATGAGAGTTAATTTGATTGGCTAGTCTGGCAAGAATTTTGGCAAAAATAGAAGCTTACCAAGAGGCCTCAAGAAAGGCATATGTTGTAACTAATGCTAAGTGCAAAGAGGAAACTGGACAATATTAAAGATGGAACATAAATGTCAGAAACGTTGAAGGGGGAAAAGAGAAGAAAGTCACAAAACAAATAACATCTTGTAATTGGACATTCACATGGTCACTGAATGTACTTCCTATTGCAAGTTAATGAAAAAGTTCATGGGGAATAGCAATTTAGTTTCACACTGTCACAAATCACAGACAATACATTACATAATACTTGATATTAATACAGGGCACATTTTAAAGTGCTACATGTAGATGAATGATAATACGACTTAATTGGATAGGGACTTATATCCCAATTCATATCCCCCAAAACTTACTGGTATGGGTATTTTCGTACGGTAATTATTATCTGTCTCCTTTACCTGCACACACCTACTGTATCTACCGTAGCCTATTGACTGGTAACATTCTTGCACTGCGGCCCCAATGACCCTATCTATGGTCACTGACCTCCTTCCTGACCTACCATTCCTCCAGGCACTATGGGATCTGGGTAACGTGCGGTACATTTTTCATATGCAGTACAACCTAAACAGTATAAGTATAGCCTAGAATAAATATACACATTGTCTGGATGTTGAAGTTAAAAGCAAGTTTTCCGATAGTACGTCAACCGTGACCCAGGTCACAGGTATTTGCATATCTATGGCCATCTCCAGTGAGTTTGTTCAATCAACCTCAATGAGCGCCATCGGTGTCATTCTCTTCTTACAAAATGTCGATACTCAAGTTTAGATAAGTTCTTGGGAGAAGTGGTTCATTGTAAAGCCTATATTTAAATCCACAATTAAGATCATGATTGTGTGCTGCCTTCAATTCCCTTTTAATTTGACCTCCACAAAATGCAGTTGGGTTCATTGACACATTGTGGGGCGGGCATCACACAATTGTAATTGAAACCAATATATAAAGGAAATATGGAGCAAAACTTTAATTTGGTAATTATATGAAGTAAAACATGTAATGGTCATGACATCTACCACATGCATGATGCAACTTTACCCCACCTCTAAAGACAGCAAATCGGTGCTAGAAATGCTCCACATAATGCTATGAAGTGGTTTCATAATGTGTGGTGAAGGTGTACTATTCTGTACTGCATATTGTTGAATATCCACAAAGCAATACACAATATCCAACTTGCTCTAATGTATGCTTGCCAAATAAATTTAATTTGATTATACAGTAGAATTGAGTCTCTTGTCACATTTTTTGGGTAAATTCACAACATGTTAATGTACAGTGGACATAACAAAATGAAGTAACATTGTGATTTTTCTAGCAAACAACAATCAAGGTTTTCTAAATATTTAAGAACATGGTGGAAATTTGTACAACGTATAGTTCAGTTAGAATTGTATGACTGAGTTTGATCAGTCTGTCCATCTTTCATTGACAGTACTGTAATAATAAGGTAGGCAATCAGTAATGAATATAGATTGGAACTTCTTGTTCTTTATAAAAAAAAAAGATATATAGGTGAAATTAGGAATAAACATTCAGGACCTGAGCAAATGACAGATAGAAATGGGAAACAGCAAGAACTTTTCAGAAAACCATCCCAAAACCTATGAAATTTCACCATATCCATGAAGCAAATACTTGGAAATCATGATTGCTAATCAATCACAAGCAAAATAATAATCAGCTCAAGTAAGAAGCAAGCCTCATGTGTGTTTGTCACAAACCAACTACGACACATCAATTACAACCAATTAGATACAGACTACCAGAATCTTGTATAAATACAGGATAAAAAAGAAAAAAACATAAGTAAAGGAAGGAAATAAGAGGAGCCAGACACTTGGCTCCAGAGCCAACATACAGTCACTACATCAATCATGTTGTAAGTCATAAGTATGGTGTCTTTATAGGACATAGCATGGTTAGTGTATCTCAATATCATTTATACAAATGTTTCACAACAAATATTTCCACAAAAAGAATAAATAATTATTGAATGTATTTAGTCCTGATTTTCACTTTCAATTGGGCATATGGAGAGAACATTGCTATTAAACAATTGATACATGATAAATTTGCAAATTTAAAACAATGAAGCCTAAAGTCTTACAACAAATATTGTAAGTTTTTCCAGCTACAAAACTTGCTAAAGTTTGGCAACTTTGACAACACATTAATGTTACCAGGCTACAGGCATATGAATTTCTATTTAGAGCTGCACAAAAGAAAATGATGTCAAGTTGCTAGCTTGAGCTACTTACTTGGAGTCCAGTCAACAGCATACTTTTGAGAATAGCTTTAAGTCGATGATAACTGTGACTTGATCATCACATTCAGAATGGTGAATATGTGTGAAATGTTATCTTAATGGTTTATCTTTCAGTTTCAAAGCTTGATTTTATACAGAAAGTTCATTTACTCACACATAAGACTAGAGGAGAACAGAGGAGCTCTTGGAAAGTCACATAATCAACATTTCCATTAAAATAATGAGTCAGTTACTTGACAACTGGAAAATCACCATTTTCTAAAGTTTTCTAATAAGATGTGTCCATTAGCTTTATCATTGTCAACATTTTTTGCAATATGTTTACAAAGTGTACAAGTGACACAATTTTGTTTAGATACTACTCATATAATCAACAACCAAAATGCTTTTCATATTGCAGGAATCTCATAGAAACTGACGGTCACTTCTTTGTCCATGTAATTCTAATTGGGTCTCTACCAAATTTGTTTGGCAACCAATGTGTCCATTGTGCAGTTACTGACGTTTAGATGAAACTAGACAGCCATAGAGGCTTTATGTTTTTCATCCAGCCCTCCCACTTCTCAATCTGGAATTATGCATGGCACACTTCCAAAAGAATGGTGCACATGGGTAAATATATAGCATGAACTCCTGACCACAATGCATACTAATTTGCTTTACTTTTGTACTTAACATTAACACTTGTTAATCATAAAATAATGTCAAATATCAATATGTACTTGTAAATACAGTATAAGGACATTAATATTTTTAAATGTCCCACCCATTCATTAATATGCACGACATTACTTCTTAAAAATTAGGGCAATCCACACAGTTGCATATCTCCTCGCCAGCAATACTACACTTACTGTAATGTATACATATGACCTTTAACCATGTGACTTTTGACCTCAATCCCCATGGAAACCACATATTTTGATAGTACTTGACATTTCCATTATACCTGTGAAGGTTCCATGTCAGTTCAATGTTTCCCCTTGAAGTCATTACAAATTTCACTACATTTGATCGTTGACCTCTGACCTTTGGTTCTGGGGGCTGCAAGACACAAGGTTCACCCTGGTGTACCTTCCCATCAAGTTTGAAGAAAAATGGCAAGGCCGTTTAGGAGGAGTTGTTGACACTATGATGCAATGACACAGACACGTAAGGATATCTTTTATTGGCACGCCTGCAAAGTTTGCTGTTAAAGCTGCCATGCCCCTTATATCCTGGGCCCTGGTTCCTGCTAAATCTATCACAAAGGGTCTTATTACCTCTGAGAGCCATCTTCACAGAGTATACTTTTATGCACCGGAAAACAGTGCTCTTGGTAAGATAAATAGGCTCGTAGACTTTGATCTTTGAAGAATCTCTGTTCTATTTAGATACCATCTGAGAGCTCTGACTAGGCACCAGAGCTCATCTATGGCATCATTTTGATTTCTGGGACAAAGATATCCCTTGGTAAAAAGGCTAAACCTGGTTCTTAGCAATATGAAGACTGGGTTCGGACTATCCTTAACCTGAGATTTTGGGATCTAATGTCTTTAGTGGATAAAGCTTGGAGACAACTCCTTGCTGATGCCACTGCGATGAGGAACAGAGATTTTCTCCGTCAGTGCCACCAAAAAGGCCGAAGACATTGGCTCATACAGTGATCTTGTCAGGGATCAAAGCACTATCGACAAGTCCCATGACGGTGCTAACCACCTGACCCTTGGTGTTTTATTGGCTATGCCCCTGATGAGTGGCGCTATGAATCTACTGGAACACAGGCTGGAACCATATGCAAACGCTTCATGTATTGCTGACATCACTAATCTGTAATTTTTAATTGTGGCTGCCAGCAATTGCAGGAAATTACATACTTCTGTCACAGAGATCTCGGTTGGAGGTATTTGTCTCTAATGGCACCACTCTCCAAACTTCCGCAGTCAGGAATCGTGAGTCGCCACTGTGTATATTCTTATTGCTGCCATGAATGCACCTGCCTCTGAAAAGCCCTTCTGCTTGAGGTAAGATCTGACAACTTCCAGGAACTAATTTGAGTCCCTTGATTTCTGTATGCCATAAGGTTTCCTCTCCTCTGTGACAGAAGATAAGGGATATCCGAAAGTATCACTTGGTCTCCATCAGTACCTGAAGTAGCTCCCTAAACCATGGTCTGCTGGGCCAGAATGGAGCTGCTAGTATTACTCTCCCCTTGGACTGTCTGACCTTCTGTTTGACCTGACTTACTAGGCAAAGAGGTGGGAAAGCAACGCTTCTACGTAGTCCCATGGGTCTGGTTGGTTCAGAAAACCTGATGTTCGGCATTCTGTAGAGTTGCAAACAGGTCTATCAATGGCTTCCCCAGAATGCCAAATGTCCTGTCACACGTCCCCTTGGATAGGGCCCACTCGTTCAAGTCTAAGTGCCCCCTTGACAGTGCGTCCGCTGCAAAAAGGTCCTCACCGAGGAACGGTAAAGCCAACATTACTGACTTTGCTTCAAATAACGTCCAACGAATCGATGACACCACATTCTCTCTCCTCAATCCCATAGATTTGGTTGCTACTCTGGCAAACTGCTCATCCAGATGTAAAAGTAATTGTCATGCTTCATTTCTCGACACCTGTGTTTCATCTTCTGGTAGCTGTTAGTGGTGTCTCATCAGTCTTTCATCCACCAGCATGAGGACAGACGTAAATTTCATCCCCGACCAGGCTGCCACATCTACAGTACCGCTCACGTATAACTGGACATGTGTACGCGCACAGAATCGTATAAAAACGTATAAACAAGTACACTCGCGTATAAACTCGTTGACAAACAAATTGCCGCGTAGACACCACGTAGACACCCCGTATAATCCCTCTACGAGTTTATACGCAGGAAATGCTATTGTGCTCAATGAATAGGGATTAAAGTTGCCGAAAGAATTAGTGAGATGTTTGAAACAGCCGTTCCTTACATCGTAGTTTAAGTTGTGATATTCACTTAGCAGTAAAAGGGACGCAGGTAAAGTGTTTGCCGGCATAGAACTTAACTGGTTTTCGTTAATTGGGTTTCTATTCAGTGTTTCTTTTCCCGACTTTTTTTTCAGTTGTAGAGGTTTTGTTCCATGGAGGATAAGTTTACTTTGAATAGTTGGCAACATTTTGAAGAAATAATAAAGTATTACTAAGCGTTTCTTGTGTCAATTTTCTATATAATTTACCATTGGTTCCAACAGAATGAAAAAAAATTCCACCCAACAACTTTGAAGCAGGCCCGGTTAAAAACAAAACATGTTTCTCGTCCGCGCAGGGGGCCTCCTTTTTCCTGATTCCCGAGTCTCTATTTGGATTACAAGAAATCTAAACCATCCTTAAAAATTATTTTGTAAAGGTTGCCACATCTTCCAAACTAGTATCAGCACATAAAAAGAAGAAAAGTGGCCACCCATTTTATTTCAGATCTCAGTACGAGAAACCTGTATTTTATTTGGATAGAACAACTCTCGTTAATGTGGTTAAGTTATTATTTTTCTACCCTAGCTGTATGTCGTTTTTATAAAACCTTCATGAAAACCAACTTTTTGGAACATGGATTTTGAAGCTCAGTCAACAATTTAAGAAATGCTTACCGTTAAATACTTGCGTCAAACAATACATTTCGTATTTATTCCAATAAAGATCCACAGAGGATAAAAATGCTAAAAGTAGAGCTTACTAAAAGAGAAATAGAAACTGCATGTACATCACTGTACATCGTCATTTTAAGTATCCAAATACTATACAAAGAGATTGAGTTCACTGAAACACCCCTTTTCCTTACCACCTGAAGAAAACCGTCTTTTATAAATTATACTACCTTACAGTATAACATTCGATACAAAAGTGACTTCTACAACAGCTTCCCAAAATATGTGTGTCGCAATATGTCGCAATCTTTTTAAGTTTTAACCGTGCAGTACAGTACCATTAATAATTTGCATATTACACCAAAATTTACACTCGGCGTCCAGATGGCGGGAAAATGTACCATCATATTCAATGTGTTGTGTCGTTCCCATGGTGCGATGAACTTAGGCAAGTTCGAATGTCGATGACCTACTTATGTTCCGTGACCAATGTCAATGGGAATTATGTGTGTAAAAAGTCCGGTTTTTCCACGTGTTATATA
>JAIPMN010003970.1:0-10578 GCA_020650975.1 Apostichopus californicus | reverse complement strand
CTAGTACTTTCAGTTTAGGTATATCTTTTCAGGTCGTGAACATATTTTCACTCGATAAATAACTCGATAATATATGACATTACCTGATAAAAAGTTTTGTTCTTACTCAAATCTCTACTTTTTTTTACGATACTACTGAACAGGTATATACGCCATAAATTCACTACGTCAATGATATGTTGCCAAGGCAATTAATTCCCTGTCCCTCCTTCCCGCCATCAACGACTTAAGCAAGTATGTATGATGTGCACACTATACATAAATCATTGTGTTGCATAAGCTACAAAATGTTTATTGTAAGTTACACTTTGTATTATGGTAAAATATTAATAGTGAATATTATAAATATGAACAACAAACAAGTATATGGACTAAACACCGTAGTGCATAGGCGTTTTAAAGCAGACCGTTTAAAAACAGTACTGATGCGATTGTTATCATTGGCATCGGGTTTTTTTTTATTCTGCCGGTGTGTGCTATTATTTTTAATGTTGTGAATCGATTGGATTAGAATGACTCATATCACCCTATAGTCAATACAGTTATGAGTTATGAGAGTAGACATTCGAACATTCAGCCGAACCTCCGGCATTGTTATAAGCTTCTTATAAGTGTCCGGAGCATATCGGCAAATTTGACAAAAGGGAGTTTTCAAATGGGTAGACAATGTAAAACTTATATGAAAGGAAAAATATTCTTATCTGTCGGGTGAGAACTGCGTCACAATATCTTGTTTCAAACGCTGATCATGGTTGACTAAGATGAAACCTATATACTTTGACTGCATGGCTGACTGGGTACGCTCCCTAACGCCTGCCGGAAGTGGTCCACAGTAGGCAGTCTGTCATGTCATTATATGGTACCTTATTGAAAAACTTTACATTTCTTTTCATTCTGTTTTTTTTTGTTTTGTTTGTCATTGAAATTTGATCATCAATTTGGACTTTTTTTACCGGTTGTTGTCAATCCTCTCCTACAATCTACAATATCATCTCCATGAAATTTGTTTGTAAAAACATTATTTTCTTCATGGTTGTAATTTTTTTTATATTATAAAGAAATATCAAGACTTTGTTCAGCTCAAATGTTATAATGACATCATTGACTCCGCGAGGCTGTTTGTTGCCAGAAGCGTTCACAAAATATCATAAAATTTCCACACACACACACAAAAAATGTTATCTCTTTACCATTCAAAATGAGGATAATTTTTGGTTTTGATCTAGAGTTGGCCCAAAAATATCCAACCGTCTATACCCAACAATGCATTTCCAGCCACCTGACGATTGCTTTAAGATACGCAAAGAGATGAGTCACTAGTTTGATATCACGAACAGCTCTTTGACATGAGATTAAGCATCCTGTCTCTTAAGATTTGATAGAGCAGTTTTACTCCAATTTGAGAGACAGATTTTCCTTTTAATTTTGTTAAAAATTTATCAAGCGACGCAGCTGTCCCAGCGTGTGAAACGCCGTGACTGGGAAAAGTTTAAACTAGTCGTGATAATTAAAGTGCTGCTTACCCTTGGATGACTAAAAACACACGCGAAGCATGTTCACGACCATGCCCGTAATCTGTTTTACACGACAAAGTGGATTACTGTTGACGCTCAAGGGCGGAAGCGGTCTCAGTTAAGCGCATCGAATGCTGCTGATGAAAAGAAAACGAATGAGAACAGAAGAAGAAGATGAAGAAGAAGATGAAGATGAAGAAGAAGAAAATATGAACAGCTTATGTAACATATGTAGCATATCTTTATTATATATTTGATGACTTAGAACGAATTATCTGACTTAAAAAGCATCCGGTATATTGACTTTATAATGAACTGTCGTGTCGGTCATTTGCTAAAATAAAAAAATGCAATGTATATCAAGCGTATGCATAGTCATGCACGCAGGACAATTGAACTCAAAGGGGGAGAATTTAACATAGGCTACTAGGCCGACAACATGCGGTATATGAGGTTGATTACTTAGTGTAAGTATTGAAAGCATTTATTGCTATACCTCCTATATGTGGGAATGCGACGGTAGAGTGAGGGGGGGGGGGGCAGTTGATATAAATAGTATAGGTATAATTTACCACTCATTTTTCTGATAGGTCTGATTTAGGGGGGGGGGTGGGTGGACGTTTGACAATGGAGCAAATCGCGGAATATCGCTTCGATGGTCATTAGTACCATACGCGATTTATGTACGCCTATATACAACCATGGAGGTAAAACAGAACCTCCATGGTACAACCAAGAGCCACATTCTATATTTGTCTGTTTAAATATAAACCGGGTTGGCTGAGACTTATAAACCTATAGGTCTATAGTATGTAGTGATCTAGCCGAATTATCTGTGGTTTCTTGGTTTGAATAAATTAAGGTAGAAAATTATAGGCTATAATTTATTCTGATGGTTTTGTTTTATCTCCACGTACTCAATAAGTCTCGGATACCATATGGTCCACATATACTATACATATCTTGATTCAAGCCAAATGACTTGAACATTCATGAAATTGTAATGAAACGTGCAATTGTGAATTGGAAGTATAGAAGTTGTTTGTTTCTAATTAAGGCAGATCCTTTGGTTCATTTTGATCAATTTATCAATACTATTCGATACTACAATTTAATAATCATAATGTAGTTCAATAACTTGAATGGTCAACTTTTCTTTCAAATAAGAAAAGAAGAGAAATCATTTCTAATCATTAACCTTCATTTGACTGTTTGATGCATAAGTCTCTTTGATCAATTGCAATCTTATTTGAGAAATAATCGGTGGGTATTTTATTCAAACTGTCGATGAAACGCAAAAACAGCTGTTTTAAGATAGTTTGATATAGTCTTATAATGGAGGTAGGTAGAGAGAGGAAGCCATGGGGAGAGGGAGGGGTGATGATAATTTCACCGAGTAGCGGTTTCGGTGAGACCTCCCTTTCCAATCAAAATTCGTTCTATTAGATTAACAATTCAATCTAATCTATTAACTGCCTGAATGGTTGTATGACTAATACGGCGTTGTGATTAGAATATATTGGCCTATATATCAATCGCGTATCCTCTCAAATATAAATTCGCCGTCATGACAACAACACCTTCTGAATCACGAAGAAAACCTCACTGAACAAATTTCAATGCCATGAACATGCTATAAATCCTTACTATAGAATATTAATAATATCTCTTATAAGCGGGCACTCGATATTTTAATTTTTCTTTTAGTTGGCCTTATATAATATACAGAGGCATCAACAGAAAAGCATTACTTCACATGTGTGTTGACAACAATGGAAATAAACGTGTTTGCAGACATAACGATGTAATTAAATGATCAAGAGTTTGCTTCAAAGTCTATCAAATTACCACTCAAATTCGTTTTGAGCTTGTTGACATCCGTTTCCGATCACCACCGGATATAAATTGAATGAGTTTGTGATCAGAGCACATAGAAAATTAAAAATGTATGTGTATAGATACAGTTCAAGTTACAATAAAACGTGTTACAGATACCTTATGATGGAAGATAATATATAAATATATATAGAGAGAGAGATATAGATAGAGATAAACGGATGTTTTCGTCATTACAGAAGAAGGAAGTGGTAAAGCAATGGAAGGCCTAAATGAACATATATTAGAAACCGTACTCTATAAATAATAACAATTTGTGGCTCGAGTTCAGACAGAGTATACGACCTTTCCAGTTTGAAGTATAGAAAGGAAAGACTGATCTTCGTAAACGGAAACGTTCTTTTACGCGGCAAACTTAATATGATATCAGTGAAAAAAAATGGTAAATGGATACAAAAATAAACAAAGGAAATAGAAAACAGACGTGTGGGGTGATGTGTCGGGTTAAAGGAAGGGAAACGGTGGCTGGAGGAAGGGGAGGGAGGGGAGGGAGGGGAAGGGTGGCTGGAGGGAGGGGGTGGCTGAAGGGGGGTGACTGGTGGATGATGGGCCGTCTGTTACTTATTGTAATGTAAGACTAAGACAATAAGTTAGAAGGTTTTTACAACAGTTACCTTTTATTTAAATCTTTAATCTAATGACATATCCGTGATCCAGGTCACAGTTTAGTGTGCAAACAGCAATTGAAATGAATTTTCCTGCTCTATCGTCAGATCACGCCATGCTTCGTTTCACTTCAATGTGTAGTCCCTTTTGAACGGATGTCGTTTCTAAACAGTTTAATCATAATATACGAGGAAAACCTGCATGATAAAACATGATAACGTTTTCAACTTCCTTGTATTATGATCATGAATAAGGTTAATATTAAACTATTTTATAAACTTGTTTAATTTCTAACCAGACTAGCGTTCCGTGTAGAACTCCTCCGACCTGTGTATTATTTCACTGAAAGAGGTCACTTGTATTGACCCCAAAATATGTTAGAAAATCAAATAATGGTCACTCATGCTCTAACATCAACAATTTACGAACCGACCCTCGTTCATACAATTATAGTTGTCTAATGTTAAAACTATTCAATGTCAGGAAGTAAATCGCAGGTGCACCACCAGGAAAGTATTTTTAAAAAAACATGCTAAAACTGGTAACCAATATACTACTATGATATTTACTCATAAGAAAATTAGTGACATTAAAATATTAGTAGAGTGGTTGCCCTTATAAATTTTGATAGTGAAATTGTGTTTAGTTTGTAATCGACTTTCGGCAATATCAAATAAAAGCCTTAAGGAAATTTGCTAATATATAATTGTACTGGAACAAACGGACTTACAATCTAGTTAGCAGTAAAACAAGCCATAATATCAATTAAATGTACTAAAATTATAAATTGGCAGGTAAGTTGCTCACCTTAGTCTATACACCTCTCTTTCTCATTCCCCTTCCATCTCCCCCCCCCCCCCTCGGATAAAATATTCTTGTTCTACACTGCCAAACAGGTTTTCCTTTTATTTGTTGTCTTTACAAACACATAGTGGAAAACTCGATGCTATATCAAACGATAACCATTATGATGCATTGACGCGTACGCTGTTCAACTGTTCACAATATCTAACGACTGTACGGTATGCTTATTACATGAAGAATGCATGCCACGCAGGCCGTTTACCTTCGCGCCGGAATGTGCAAATATTTCAGTTTGTGTCGACATTCCAGGTGGTTCCCCAATATCTTGCTGAGCAAACATCCTGTGTTGTAACCATTGATCCCGATGTGTTTATAATGGGTGAGATACTTCCTATAGGTTTTGTGTGTGTCACGTAACCATGGACTTAATGCAGACGACACAAATACCCTCTGACACACCTTTGTGGAATTACCGCACAGGTGATCTCTTTTAAACGGATTTAAATATTTGGTTACGTTGAACAGACAACATGCGGTATGCTGTAACCTATCTCACACGTGTACCGGTATGTGTTCAAGTTGACTTGGTGATAGGAATACTATACTAACACATGTACAGCACACAGTAGACATTGTTAACAATTTGTTATATACCGTCATGACCACAAACTTTGTGTGCATATAGTTGGTAACTTAAATTATTAAAATGATAACGCCTTTAGTGGTTTTCATGTTCAGGTTATCGCCTTTTTCTTACAGGCGTTTCTTTACACCATGACTACCATAACTCAGTTCCCCGCCCTCCGTTCCCCAACGCCCTACATTCCTACTCTCTGTTTAAAATTGTATCTGTCCAGGACAAGGATTTAGGCTACATATATCGAAACCGAAAATTCGGACATCTTTCGGACATCAATATTGACACGGTGCAATCCCGACTTGCCGTATGTATAGTTATAGCTATATACCTTCGCGTATGTTTCAGAGCTATACATGAACAATCATCTGGTTTGGTTTCAATTTTGTCTCTTTTCAAGTCAGTCGCTTATCGCAGGATTACAGCATATTAAGGAGCGGTCGCGTTGACCAAATTATCTTAGTTAATAAGTACATATCAAATTCGACAAAGAGTACATTCGACATAATCTTTGCACGATGAAGAGTTTTTTGCGCAACACAGAACAGCCCGATTTTTCTACTCCAAGTTGAAACCTGAATGCCTTTGAACTCGGCACTTGCCTGAAATATCAACAAAAAGTTTCGTCATCTCATGACGGGAAGTAAAAGGTCGAGGTTATTTTTCTACCAGTCTAGCCAATTGACTTTTTTTTCTCTCGTCTAATACCAATTGAGTTTTATATATTTTTTAGTCTTTCTTGGTCGTCTAATTTTCCAACTTCCTGTTTTCGTTTCTTGAAAAAAGCCCCCGGGAGAGAATTTTAATTCCCTTTGTTTCGCGAACGATTTTTGTAAGTTATACCACAGAGGTAGCCTATACCTACCTTTATTAGCCAAGAGAAAATAGAGAGGGTGTGGGGGGGGGGGGGTGTGTGAAGTGCAAACAAAGAGAAAGAAAAGAACTATATAAAACTTTCTTAAACGTGATCTTTTACGATTGCGACCGGGGTCAGCATTAGTCTTAGTAAATGATGTGCAAGGAAACTAACAAATATACCTTTCGTCACCGGAAATAAATCCCATTACACCATTTTCGTATCTCTGTGATGAAGCCCATCTCGCTTGAGATTGGGTTTTGTTGGCGTTCTTGCAGTAAACCATGGGGCGATGCAAGAGAATTGATTCGGGTAGGGAAGGGGCACAAAGTTCCAAGGACACGTGATGGAGCATGTGCATTACATTTGAGGGGGGGGGGCACAAACTTACATGAACCTTCCCATCCCTACAAAATGAAACCTCTGGTGGTCCGTATACCATATAAGCCTACTGCTTTGCGATCGGGGATGCCCCCCCCCCCCCAACCGACTTTATTTTAAATTAAAACCCTCAATAGCTTCGTGATTCTTTCCGCTGTTTGTATTAGAAAATTTAATGTATCACTCACTGCCCAGTCAAAATTTATCAACTTTCAGGAGTTGTCCGCTCAAGCTGACCAGCCAGGTTTCTACTTTCACGCGGACCTTCGCATTATAAGAAGTTTTACTCTTGAAGTGACCGTGGTTTTTAAAAGGTTTTTGTAGGGCATTTGATTTCTCTTGACCTCAACTTAAATTTGACCTCTACAAAAAACAAAACAATACTAGCTGTACTCAGAACTAAGGTCAATCAACATGCACCGAGTGTAATGGTCATCCAAGCTTTACTGTAGTTTCAAAGGCATTGAAGACTCGCGCACAAAGAAACGTCTGAATGCCGGTAATCTGACCTATAGTTTCGAATGAGGTGTCACAAAAGTGTTAGACACCACAATCGATCACAGAAAATAGACACACAGCTTGCTACCGTCAGTAATTAGACACTAGTGTACAGTCAATATATGCAGATACGGTCAATACCCACAACACAGTGTACATAACAGCGATGGACATCTCGGGTCTAGATAAAAGATAACAAGGTATCACGTTTCATTACTGTCTGCATTTTGTAGCGACAAGAAAAAACTTCACTTGCAAGCAACGGAAAGTTAACTTTTTCAGAGGGCCGCACGCGATTTGGGGCGAGTCTTCAATGCCTTTAAGTTAGTTACCATGTTTACAATGGTTTTTAGCTTTCGACCTCTGCAGGTGACCTCCCGTGATCTCGACCTCTGTGTGGACTATGATAGCTTTCATGCATGTACTCACATGCATCCACAAACTGAATATTTGTGCTATCATACCATCATACACTTTGTGAGTTATCGTGTTCACAAGCCAACGAATCACAAACATGTACGCTCTCATCATGCCCGAGTATTACCCCGCCAATTCTCACATCATGCACACATAATCGCATAGAAACATGTTTGCCTTAATTCCGGCTATGGGAGTCAAAATAACATGTTTTGTTCTCAAAGTGGGAGTGTTGCATTGACGTAAACAATTATTGACGTAACAAACTTTACGTGTGTGGAGAACGAAACAGTGCAGGTTTTGAAGCCAAACAAACCGTTCGCTATATATATACGTTACACAAAAAGCAACAAACTTCGAAACAACTTTACTAACGGTTGTAAATCTCAAAATGGTGCTCTCGCATTCAGCAGACTCTTATTTACACCATTAAATAACTTTTGTTATAAAATCAACTTGCGTATCGATGTATGAGAATCAACGAAGTTTGTGACATTTTTCGTGTCAGGACTGAGGCGTGAGGGAGTTTCAACAATTAAAAAGTTCGTTTTGAAACTTGACTGAAAGGTCACATATAATCAATTTTTCTCCTTTTTATAAGGCTACGTGTAACTTCAACTACATCAAGGCTTTTCAAAAATTGTTTTGATCATTTTCACTTAATGACATTCAATTAACCGTGAATAAACTTTCGTAAAGTAAATGCAACCCTTGCGAGTAGCATGTATTGGCCTATATATGGTTGTGTTATTATTAACAACGGAGAAATTACGAAAGAGAAAATGCGATAACGGCAAATATATTTGTTTTGGCGATGTGACAGGATATGACGATGTCAACAGATGTGACCAGACACTGTGGCAGGTTAAAAGGTTAAACTGTTAAAAGGTGACCAGGTTACACTAGACAACCAGGTCATTCTAGGGAAGAAATGGTAGAGCAAGAATGCGTTAGTTGCGAGCAGGCTGGGTAAGGGAGGAAACCAAGTACATTGTAAATACGTTATGACTAACATGGATGCCACCGTTTGTAAATGTAACTCATCCTTTCTGAAGATTGCTCACATCTTCTGCATTGGTGATTTAAACGACAACAACAAGGGACAAATAGTTATGTGGCCCTGCTTTAACATACCAAATTGATGAGGGCTGCATGACTCACACCAGTTTATTTATTGCTTAGATCCAACTCCCTTGTTGACATTTGAATCAGATAAAAAATAAAAAATAAACCATAATGCAAAAATGCATTGTGGTTTCGATGATGTAACATGAGCAGTTTTCTTCATGAATCTGATGTAATGTATAGTGAGGGTCTACATGTTTACAAGGTTTTCACGATATGACCTCTGATGACCCCAAATTACCTTTGACCACCACCAAACAATAGGCTTCTTTAACTCAACGTGGTACTTCTACACACTAAATTAGAGGCCGGTCCAAGCTTCCAGTATTGAGATATCATGATTAGAAGGTTTTCACATTTTAACCCTGGTGACCCCAAATGACCTTTGACCTCCACCAAAAACATTAAGCCTCTTGTATTCAATGTGGTACTACTACACACCAAATATTACATTGGTCTGACCTTCCCTTCTTGAGATATCCTGTTTACAAGCTGGGCGTCACAAAGGCACTCACATACACACACATACGCCATCATGAATGCAAAAGGTTACGATTACCATCGAAACCCAAAAAGCAGTTTCCATCCCACCATGCAACCACTCACTGCCCCCTCCCCCCTCTCAGGTACCAATTTATTGATATCTTCAATTTTTCCACAAGGCAACAACAGGATTTTTTGATACCATGGAGATAATCTAAAGTAAGTCCCTTGGAAGAGAGAGTACTTATATTACTGAATAGGAAAAGACAGATGAAGAAATAAAACAAATACCAGTCCACATATTTTGGTATTGATCACACTGTATTTTAGCTGGTAAGATACACGTCTGTACTGTTAATTAAATATCATGCCCATTGAAAACATCATATTTTTGTTATACATGATCATTATACAGTATACTTAAAGCTTTCATAACTAGGTATTCCTTGGAATCAGTATAAAAAGAAACTAACAATCTATATTAAATAAACATGATAATTATGAAAAAGACTTTTTAAAGATTTTATATGTACAATAAAATGTGTTGAGATGAATACTTTGAACACAAGTATTTATATAGTATATATGTCAAATGTACATTTATAAGTATTGATATTCCAATACACAGTTAATATAATACAGTAGCACACATTATAAGGAACCAATTTACAAGAGAAAGAGTACCACCAGACTTCTGGAATATTAAAGGAACAGCAGACCAACCATCATTCTTTGGATAGACTCACCCCCCCCCCCCCATCAAGAGGGTTGACATTTTGTTAATGTGTGACGTCATGAAATACCCACAACTCACTGATTTTGCTCCGGTCATGATGTTTAGGTAAAAGAGAAGGTGCATAAGTAGAGACAGGTAAGAGAGGAGCAAAGTGATGCCTGTAATCTCCCATTGTATTTCTTTTGAATATTTACCGGCATTGACAATGACTCCCCATGCCAGTATAAGGCCACATTAAGAACCGTCAGAATTTTACTTTCTGCATTTGCAATACCAAATCTCTATAACGGAAAGTAAACATTATAATAAGTTAAGGACATCGTTGAATAATTCAAGCATATAAGCCTCAATGATTGTCACATTCAGACATGATCAAGTCTTCAGTGTTAAGGAGCATTTAAAATGTGATTATCTCCCAAATGGAATACAAACTTCATCAGATACTCTGGGGAAGTTGCTTGTCCATCACATGTTGTTTCTATATAAGTCCATTCAGTTTTCAACATTTCATCCCTAAAAAGTTTTCTGATGTTAAGCATCATTAAAAAAAATATATATATATATATATAGATTTATATATAGATTTATATATATATATACATACATATATATATACATATATATT
>JAIPMN010003969.1:0-17704 GCA_020650975.1 Apostichopus californicus | reverse complement strand
AGAGAAAACGAACTTTTTATGAAGACGCTGAAACTTTTTTTAGAGAGGAGAGATTCCCACTTACTGTTACAACATCTCTATACATGTAATGTATTGAGATAAAAATGGGAGCTAGGTGTGTTCTCAACATTTCTCTACGTGTAAAAGACTGGATAAAAGAATATATAGTACTACTAGAATTTAAGCAACTTGCAAGGCTTATCATAGACATCAAACTTGTGCACAACTATACATGGAAAGGTAACACTGAAACTGATGGTTGCTATGAGTTCACTAAAACATTTCACTGTATAGAGCTAGCTTAAATTTCATAATAACTACTATTAAGAGCATTCTAATTGTATTTAATACCTTGTGGGAGAGGGGTGGCCTTTGACCCTCAATGATGTAATGCTTTATGACCTGGGCCAGTCGACCCACCCCCTGACCAATCGCTGAGTCAAAGGGCTTCTGGAGGGACAGCAGCTCGTACATAAACATCCCAAACGAGAAACAGTCGACCTGCAAGAAGATGGAAGAATGAACGAGCTTGGTTAAAGCAGGACACTAAGGTGCTTGCTGATACAAAATGAACGAGCTTGGTTAAAGCAGGACACTAAGGTGCTTGCTGATACAAAATGAACGAGCTAAGTTAAAGCAGGCCATTAAGTTGCTATCAACTGCAAAGCAATTTGTGAACAAACCTCAGTAACCCTGGTCAGTGAACTTCAGCAAACATTATGGCTATAATTCTCTCCATCTCTGTATATCTTTCAAAGTGGGTCATGTGCAAAGATAACAACAATTTGAATATGAATCAATCAATCTGAAATGACTAGAATTATTGAATCCTCACCTAATGTTCAAATCAATTTTGTTGACTGATTGATCTAAGTATTGGATAAACCACTAAACTGATCGATTGATTGAATTATTGTCTGATGAATAAATCACAGAATTTTAGTAGATTGATCATCTGGTTTGACCTTAATAATGACAAATGTTTTTTTTTTCCTTTCTTGGACTGACCTTTTCTGTATAGGTTTCCTTGCCATCATATTTCACTATTTCAGGAGCCATGTAACCAGGGGTGCCACCAAACCCTTTAGTCCCCGTAGGGAGGGCCGTGGTGCTGATCCCATAATCTGCAAGTTTGACCTTCAGGTCGTTCGGTTCCAGTTCCGACGAGTGCGGTTCTGGGAATGTCCACACTAAGACGTTTTCTGCTTTAAGGTCACGGTAGATGATTTTATTGTGATGAAGGTATTCCACAGCTCCGGAAATCTATTGCAATAATGGAAAGATGGAAAGTAGGAAATAAATTGTCACGGTTTTGAAAATCACACAGTAAATTAGAATATGCATTATCTATATACGTAAACATATGGAAGAGGCGAATCATTTTTATGACATCTGCTCTTTGTCCAATGGATTTATTTATGAAAGAAATGTCCTCCTAGAGTCCTTTGTCAGTTGTGTTTATGTATGAGAGAGAATAATAGAATGGAATAAACATATTTGCGGACCTTCTGGTCTTCCCCCACAAAAAGGAACGGGAAAAAAATCTGCTACTTGTAACACTGAAACTCTGAGGGCCCTATAGAGGTGTGACCTGCTTGAATGGAATATTAGCTAAGTTTTCAGCAGACCCAATAGTTGAGGTCCACTTGCTTGCCTTGGACAGTAGAAAACCTCAGAAAGTGGAGAATATGGTTTGGGACACTAAAATATTTGGTCAATGGAAAAATCCTGTTTCCAGTGTTTTTTTCTAAGTTTATGGGTCTTTGTTAAAATTTTTGCTTAGTTGTTACAAAAGAGAGTTAAATTGCAACAACAATACATTCGGATAAATTCCATATGAAAATGTCATCTGCTCTGCAAGAAGATTTCACACACACACACACTTTACCTGAGTGACTACATTAGCTATTGTGGTGGCAGTCAACCTTGCACCGCCACGTTTGTAGTCCTCCAGAAAGTTATCTAGCGCCCCCATTGGAGCAAGTTCCAGTATAAGGCACAGCGGGTGATGACACATTCCCTTCAGAGGGACTATGCTCACATGGCTGAGTTTCATCAGAATTGATAGCTCCTTTCGAACGGTACGGTAAGCTTCGCAGGCAAAGCGGATCGGAAATCGTTGCCATTTGGAGTTCTCCATCTCGTATCGGTGGCGATCCGTCCGACGGGCCCCTTCCCCGGGGGGATAGGGTTGAAGCATCTTCAGAGCCACGGCTGTTTTGCTTCCGTCTTCCGAGCAGACTTTACCCTCAAAGACTAACCCAAACGAACCGCGTCCGAGGAGACGCTTCTTCTCCAACTGAGCATCATCGACGAGTATACCTTGTCCCAGGTCGTGAAACACCTTTAATCGCGAGAGAAAAAGCAAAATACAAACGATGAAGGTTCGGAAAATGCTCTTTCGATAGATGTATGTGTGTATAATATATGTATTTCCTACCGCAGAATAAGATAGCAAAAAGAAAAAAACTTAGATGCAATACTTATATGCACAGTGTCAAAAATAAAAGCTGCAGCAGCTGCAAAGTCCCCTGCAGCAAGGCTGAATCAGTATCAAACAATAATGATGATCTCAGCAGTGCAGCAGTACCTATTGTATGAAACTGCACTACAGAATCTATCCTATGCAGCCTGGATGCAGCCTGGATGCTACAGCTCCCTCACCATTCTACTTCTAAAACTGGGCCTATTAGTAAGCAAACTTTTCAATCAAGTTCTTGAAATCCTGTGAGAAGGTAGTTTGGTAATTTGACTACATCAAATAATGAAGTACCAGTTTGGACATTTTCTGAATCAATATTTACATGTGAACTATGCAAGAGGTGAACTATGGGAAGAAATTGACCCGTTAGAATCCAGAGGAAATGATTTTGACACAGTACCTAATGCTTATTTGAAAAATGTCGGGGCTATGAAATGCTCAAGATCCAACGGAATTATTAAACATTTTTGATTTTGTGGACAACTCTAGGAGGTTGTCTTAAATTTGATTCAATTACAATCGTTTTTTGAAATGACACTTGGTAGCGTAGGAAAAAACTGTCAACCAAATGGAAAAAGTGATTTTTGAAAAGAATTATACAATTCTACCTGTATTTTGTGAATGAATACATTACAGTACAGGGGTGGATCCAGGAGGGGGCCGGGCTCATCTTTCTGGAAATATTTTTGTCAGTTGCAAACATAATTTTGCTCAAACCAAGGAACATGTTGGCCAAATTTAGCAAGTTTGTTGCATTATAATTCTCACTCTTTACAGATATTTCTCATGCACTGTTCTTTCAGTAGTTAATTCTTATATCTACAGAAACTTGTCTCCCAGGGCAACTCTTCCCGGAAATCCTGGACCGGCCAAACATCAGGAAATAAAAGAAACATCTCGGAATAGATACTATCCCGTTGAATAGATTACTTTCGGATGAATTTATTCAGGAAATTCTGACTTGCAGTTTTGCTTTCGAAAGGGAATTGAGACACCGACAGTTTATTTACACAGGTTTTGATTATTAATGTAGGTCAGGGTTGACAGGAAATTGAAGGCTAGGAACAAAAAATTTAATTTTCTGAAAACTACATACCACATCCGGAGCCAGAGTTGTTATAGGCAGTTCTCCATGTCTGGGACATTCAGTAGTCTGTGACCTCATACCCTCGTAAATCAACTCCTCCAACAGAAAGCCGTAGACCTTGACAGAGGACGACGCGATGATTTCTTCGCTGGCCGAAAAGTGGTTCTCGTTGAAACTCTCCTCGAAGGACGCTTCGTCTACCTCCGTCAAAGATCTAGCCAATGGAAGGAGGGGAGTATTTTCCTTGGCTTCCAAAGCACTGTTGATCATGGGCACCGAAGACGACTCCCCGTTATTGAATCGATGGTTGCATCCTTTGGGATTGTTCACGGATACGGGTCTTGAAGGCGGCTGCAGATTGACGCCATTTTGCATCCCCATCTGCGCGTATCGCTTATGTTTTGGACTGACGCAGGGTATCGCACAGCAGATGGGGGTCTGTTTCTTCCTGTGAAAGGATCCCATCAGGAGAGAATCTTCCTCTAAAAAGTACTGATAATCCGAATCTGAATTGTCGATGAAGACCCACTCTTTGTCGTTGACGTCGTTGCAGAGAGTCTTGTTGTACTCTTTCCAACATTTGCAGCAAGGTACGACCCTGGTGATGAAGAGCTCGCCGTGGAACGTCGTGCCGAGAGGTTCGCAGAGAGTCGGGTAGAAGTTGTCGATCAACATCTCCACGAGATCCATGATGAGCGAGAGCAGCTGCGAGACATGCTCGGAAGACTTCTCCATCCGGACGGTCCTCTCTCTTCGCGACGTACAGTCCTTGCGTGATATCTGCACGGCTTGGTTGGGGATCAGGATCTCAACCTGGCCGATGCGCATCAGGGACACCTCACTCTGAGCGAAATCGTTCCCCTGTGTCAGGTTCACCATGTAAATCATGTCCGGTCTCCTCTCCTTGGTGAAGCTGTTCGTTATCGTATCCGTTATCTGCATGATGTGAAAGATGGTCGTGTCGAAAAATTTCAGTTCCATACCCGTCTGCCAGCATTGCCACTTGTACTGATTCGGCAGATCCGATACCGCCTCTTCACCCAGGAAGCTCTGAACCTCTTTCTTGGGTTCGAACATGGCCCGTACGACCTGCATGATCTGCTCGTTGGACAGGAACCTGCACATGATGTGTGACCAGAAGCCACTGGGAATGTACTGGAAGATGTATAACCGACGGAGGGGCAGCTTTCGAATCTTGAAGGTGGTTATCTTGAAGTCTTCGAACACCGAAGGTTTGACGACGGGAGTCTCCTTTTGCGGGGTCAGAAGAGATATGTCGAGAGGGCTGACTTTGGTCCACTCGGAGGAATTGTCGATCGTCTGAGTCGAGGATGACAGTTTGGGGGAATGTAACGGTGGGGAAGATATCGATGACGCCGCATCTGAATGGTCGAAGGAGTCTTCAACATCTTCCACGAGCATGGCCGCGGGAGAGGAATAACGATTACCGTGACAGCCTGGAGGAACAAGAGGCGGGAGAGGCGAGGACGTGTCCTCCTTCTCACCCTTTGTGATCTTGGTCGAGATACCAGTGAATTTTTTCAATGCTTTCCTGTTCCAGCTGACTGCGCTAGATAAAGGTTGTGGGACACTGGTTGCGGAGGTCAGAGGTTCGGGAGTTTTTCTAGTTGAAGAAATCTGAATGATGCCTTCTCCTTCAAGAACCTAAGAAAGACAACAAGGAGAGTTGTATGCTTATATGACCAGGAAAATAATATGGTTGATGAAATTGTGTTGCATTCCATGAACATTTGCATCCATGATCTTACTAAAAAAAAATACGACGAATCACAATATGACACCACCACTGGGAAATAGAAGGTAGGAATGGAATGCAAAGTTTTACCACGATGCTTAAATTACATTCCTCTTTTATTACTAAAAAAAAAGGTTACCTCTCGACTATTCTCTTGAAATTACATAGTCAGCCATTCATAATTAGATAATTGCTTGTGTATCGTATTTGACATATAAATACAATAATGAAGGTGTTTTAGGCCTTGGTAGAGTGTTGACTTGTGTTCTACAGAGTTAGTGTATTCTCCTCGTATTACACATCTATTGATTAAATTAACATCGAACGTCATGTACATTTTAAAAATGTTTTGCTGCAAACGCCGATCACCTCCTTGGCATTACCACTCTTTCAGGGATGGGCCTTGGGTAAAAAAAAAATCACGGAATTTTGCAAAAATTGGGTATAGGCTCCAGTTTGCATATGCTACAGTGTGTTAGGATAATAGTTTTTGTCCCCGAGGTAGAAAAGAAATCACGGCTCATGCCTGCTCTTTACAAGACTTCAAAAGTAATTTATCCACAGATAACAGACAGAGAACCGAGAAGTAAAATGGCCACTTAATGGTTTACACACCTGTTCATCTATGTGATCGTCTGACTGTGGATTCCGTACCATCTGGATACTAATCGCATCATTTCTCTTTGGGAGGAGAGATGGAATGAGAAGATGCTGGTTGTCATACTCGACAGCAACTTCAAACTTGTTCAGGAGTCCCCGGATGAAGGCGTTGACGTTCGAGTTGATGAACTTTTGTTCCAAATCTCGAATCAGCATGACACCTGCCATGGAAAGACAAGTAGATTACACTAATGTTCAACAATCAAACAAGAGAGTTGAAAAGTTCAATTAAGTCTTGACATGCAGAAGGGGGAAAGATAAATAAGCCGCGCAGTACAGTTTTCATGCAATTCCTACATTACATTTTCAAGTTATGTTTAATATGATGTTTATCATTTCTTCATGTTTGGTATTTTAATTTCATATGAGAGAGTAAATATATATATATATATCAGAATGGTCAACCACCCAATCTGCATTTTGTGTCTGGAGGGGGTGGGGGGGGGAGGGGACTCTTACACTAGCTTGTCTGATGCTCACCTTGTCTGGCCTCTGGATTTATCTCAGGGATTGTGACAATCTTGGCCAGGATGTCACAGAGCCACTGAGGATCCAAGAAAAAGTAATCGCTGAGCAGAGCATCCTCGAAGTAAAGCAAAACTCCTGCAAAGTAAAAAAAACAAGAAAAGGAAAACATTGATATCAACTAAGGGGCTGGATTGTCCAGTAGGTAGAGGTCGATACTGAGGTCACAGGTTTGATTCCTCTACTAACCCCCCCCCCCCCCCCCCATAAAAAACAACATTTCTCTGCTCTGTTCAAGACTTACTTCAATGTATTCTGAAATGCACTTTCTTAAATTGTTAAGAATTTTCACAAGGTCAACCCAAAGTTCACCTTAGGACCACTGCACAACATAACATGGTCCAGTCTAATGTATACATAAGATTCTATGCTTTTCATGTTATTATTATCAATTGATGATCATCCTAACTTAAAGACAGGAAGTTGCTTGCACCTCTCCAGGACGGGAGAATAATATATCTCCTTTTGTGGAACAAAGAAAGGACTATTTACTTCAGTATTTAAGAACAAATGACTGCTGAAAATTTAAAAAAAAATTATATTTATATATATCAAGGCATATAGCAAACAATAATTTTTGAAAACCTGACAAAAATCACTAATTTTTTAAAGTCTAATAAACTGAGTATATTTTGATGTGTATTATCAAATTAGCATAAGGCACTGTGTTAAAAAGGATAGCTGCAGCTGCTGCAAACTCCCCTGTAGCAAGGCTGAATCAGTCTCTGACAATGTAAATTTTCTCTGTATACCTGCAATGCCATTCGTGTGAAAGTGCAGAGCACAACACAAAACCCAGCCTGGTTGCGGTGATGCTGCAGCCCCCTCAGCATCCCACTACTGAGACCATGCATATATGCATGAAGGAAATGTCTGTTTTTCGATAATAAGAATTCTTTTCATGTTGGAAATATCTCACAACAAATGTCTTACTGACAAGTTTGGTCTCATGTGTAACGAGAGTGGCATTGTATAGGTCTGTAACAGCTCACTCTGTGGTTGTCAAGCAAAGCAGGAGGATGTAATAAATGTTGTTAATGTTATTTAACTTGTTTGTTAGCCTTCATTGCGACTGAGTTTGTTCCGAAGTATGAAATCATAACGTGGTGTCAGAAGTGGGATGCAAACCTTACCATTGTTATGCAAGAATTTTGTAGCAAGCATTAGTTCTTCTTTATTGTGAAATGAAACTTCCGATTCTTCCACCATAACTCTGGCAACTTCAGTCCTGTTTATAGTGGGGGAAAAGTAATTTTAAAACCTTTACAATTCACAAACTGAAACATTTAACTACACAACTGATGGAAAATCAAATGGCGGTACATTCTGTAAAGATTAATTTCATTTAATCTATTTATTCATTCATTATTATTTGTTCTTATTTACTGATAAACCTTTATGCTATATCTTCATTAACTTAAAGGAGATAAAATGTGACATGCAATTAACTCATATTCCACTTCTGTTTATGGCATAGCTTCCCCAAAGTACTGAATTGTGAAAAACATGTCAGTAGCTTCCACACTATAAAAACATGTAATGTTTCAAAACTGCCAATGTATGTGTCTAGTAGTTCTAGGTCAAATCTCAAGTGATACAAACACGAGCAGACAGCTCATGTCTACCAGATTACTGGGGGGGGGGGGAGGCGGAGGGGAGAAGAAGAAGCAGGAGAAGGTTAAGGGTTAAGGCCTCCAGGATCAATCTTTCAAAAAAATGACATTTCCCTCTATATTTTGTCACTCAAAAACTTAAAAAGATAAGTGTAAAAATTGAATTTTCTGTTTTTATTTACCTTTGACAAGGAAGACAAAAATCAATGAAGTCAATAGTAATTACAAGGGGTATAACATTATGTACAAAAGTGTAATAGGTTTAACAATCCTCTCACAAAAATAACAAAAAATAGATGGAAGCAAAAAGCTGGTTTGGTATAATTTCAGAAGATGTAAAAAACCAAAAAACACTGCTATGCCCAGTACTGATTTACTAGTGTACTCTCCAAGGGCCGGTAGTGCACTAAGATAACAAACAATAGAAGGTAAATGGAAGCAAACAGCTAGTTTGGTATAATTTCAGAAGATGAAAAAAACACAAAAACCACTGCTATACCCAGTACTGATTTACGAGTGTACTCTCCAAGGGCCAGCAGTGCAGAACTCAATTCTACTTCAATCAGAAGAATGAACATAACAATGACAATTAATATAACATAAACTATATAATTTACAGTGTTTAAGAAAAAGCGCTTTCCTTCTCTTCTTTCAATAATATTAAAATAAAATAAAACTGTTAGCAAACTGCTTATCCACTAGAGAGCCTGTGTAATAGAATGTGTAAAAGTAAGTTGGCCTGACGTTTCGATCCTAGCAGGATTTTCTTCAGAGGCTAAATTACAAGTACAGTAACAGAAGGGACAAAAACACGCACAGAAAATAGACAGGTTAATGAGCATGGTGAACACAAAGAGATAGATGTAAGAGGATTAATCCTCTTTCATCTATCTCATGTTTTTGTCCCTTCTGTTACTGTACTTGTCATTTAGCCTCTTAAGAAGATCCTGCTAGGATCGAAACGTCAGGCCAACTTACTTTACACATTCAATAATATTAAACATACTTGTATTCTGTGGTATTCATCACTGGTTCCCGACTATCTCTCTTCATATTACCCACGATTGTACGAATGGCATTCTCCAGAGCGAGATACGACGTCGGTATTTTCTTATCTAGGAGCGTGCCCTTATCTTTGATTCTCTTCGACTCTGGATATTATAACAGCGAAGAAATGTTAAAAAATAATGGAAACAACACATTTTAGTTTCAAATTGTAATACATTTTTGTTTTAAAATATAGAAGAAATTTGTAAATAAAGTTTACAGAATACAATACTTGCAATCGGTTGACAAGAAGCAAATAAATATTTTCCCCTTCTCCTTAACCCACCCCCCCCTCCCCTGCTATGTGGCTGACTTCTTTAAGTCAGGATTTAAAACCCATTTACAAGCAACAATATCAAAAGTTACAAATTTAAGAAAATTACTGGTTGAAAACTTGCAGTTTTGTTCATACCTTTTCAATATGTGGATTTTTTATATATTCAACTCTTTATTTGGAATGTAAACTATGTGTACAAAGAGAAATGAGTCCTACTTCAAATCCACTCAAGATAAATAAATTCCGGGAGTAACAAATTATTCATAGCATGATATAAATCAGGAATTCTTGATTTAATTTCTAAGAGTGCCAGAGAAAAACATTCCTTGAAGCAAAGGACCAGACAGCATGAAAATTTCACTTTAGCTAGATTGAGCAGTGTACAGGGTAGGTCAGTTAGAGTCCCCAAAGCGTTAGGTTCTAAGGTCCTGCATACCCCATTTATTAGTGCAAGATTGAGGGCTGATTTTTCTCAAAGGGCCACATATATTCGTAGAACAGTTTTAGCCTCTTGGTCACCTTCTAAGAACTCCCCAAGATATATCGTTAAAGAGACTAATGTTAAGAGACTAATATTGTTTTCTTCACGAGTCACTTCAAGTCACTCTGAGGTTACTCACGAGTCACTTCGAGTCACTCCACGATTAATGTATGTCGTCCAGTTACAGAGTTGTTGACAATTGACAATTCATAATCATGGATGTTAAATATGAATCTAAGAGACTGACTTCGGTCAGCTTATGGCTTTGATAAGCCAATGATGGCTTCTTCGCGAGTTCCTCCTTGCAGGAGGATCTAATATACATACATACATACACGCATACACACATACATACATACATACATACATACATACATACATACATACATACATACATACATGCTAGACACAAAGAAGCCATATTCACTGCATACCTTTCATTGTAAACGCCACATCGTAAATCTTCTCTCTGAGGTTGTTGAGGTTATGGTACTTGCCGGCTGCCGTACAACTGATCTCTACGCAACAGTGAACATTCGGCAGACCCATATCTTGAGGTGAATCCACCACAAAACGATCTTCGATGAGTTTCTTCAGGTCCGGCCAAAACTCACGCGAGTATTTCTTGTTCTGATGGAGCACGTCGTAGTGAGTGCCGACGAGTATCACCGGAGAGTTTGGTGCTCGGGCCTGTGGAAACAGACAGGAACATCTTTGTAGACCCACTTACGACATCGCCTCAAATTATCACTTTTTCATCTAACTGTTATTTCCCTTCTTTCTCTCTGCTTGACCACTTTATTTTCTATATTTGCCAATAGATATTAGTAATGGATGATATTCAAATATTCAATTCTCCATTCCCAGCATATTCAGAATAATGGTATAGGGTATTATAGTTATATATATCATCTCCTCCCCAACTTCCGACCCCAACCTTCCCCATCTCCCACCATAATTTTTATTTAGCATGATTATGCTACATTTGGACAACAAGACTGTTGCTACCCTTACATCATCTCTCCAGACTCACCTGAATATTAACCAGCCATTGCTGCAGCTCGCTTAAGCACCTTCGACCGTCAGTTATCTTGAAAATCACCAGGTAAATGGAACGCTTTGTAAGGAAGTATTGGTGGGTCACATAGAACTCGTTCTGGTCGAGAAGAAAACAAACATCATGGTAGATAGTTTTTCATCAGATTTTAGATACCATTTGGGGGAAGGCATGGTAGCAGTTAGGAAGCACCTTGCCTCCATTTGGGGGAAGGCATAGTGGCAATTAGGAAGACTCCTGCCTCCATTCAGTGGCGCAGCTAGGGGTATTGGTCAGGGGGGCGAGAATGGTCTGTAGGGGCGCTTTCGACACTATCTAAGCGCCGCCCCACCACAGGTTGGCGCAGAGCGTACAGACATTTTTGATATACTCCCTAGATCGCCAGAAATGACCCTTTCCTGGCCAAACTAATTTGCAGATAATGTGACAAATGTCAATAGGTAGATGAGAATGCAATAAAAAAGTCAATAATCACGAATAAGTAAAAAGTGGTAAAGAGCTGAAGAGGGCGCCAGCAGTCCATTTGAATCTGCCTCCATTTAGGGGTAGGCATGGTGGTAGTAAGTAACTCCACTTTTTATCATGTGTAATAAAGTCACTCTCATCATGAACAAATTTGTGAAACATGTGACCTCCAAAAGTGCTTGCTCTGATAGGGTTGGGGGGGGGGGGGTAGGAGCATAAGTAATACACAAATTTATCCAAATACATATAATTTACCTGACCACCAAAGTCCCAGGTGCTAAAGGTCACTTTCTTGCCACCTCTCTTCTTGCAGTACGTCCATTCCCCGACATCCACTCCAACCGTCGACAGGTAGTTCCCTTTCAAGGTTTTACCTCCAACGTTTGGGCTTCCAGCTCTCTCAGCAAAAGAGGGCAAAATCTACTCAACACAAAATATATGAGAAGGTGTATTTAGTACATAGACTTGAAAGGTAATAGGAAGTTTATGTGGTTCTCACTTTAATGAAGTTTAATTAAGCATGTAACCAATTCACACCCTCCATTGAGTTCTCTCAACATCTTGATCACATGTAATATGCACCACAATGGAGAACTGCAAAATTGTCAACTTTTCTTATATCCTTTACATATCCAATGAAAAACATTAGCGACACATTACTTACAAAATTTTTTTGGGAATTTTTTTTCTGATAGCATCAAAAATCGATTGAGCCAAACTCGAAATATGGGCCGATTGGTTATGTCTCATAACTAAATATGACATGACATTAAATGACAATGGCCTTAATGAATATCCATTGGATTGTTCCACTGCAGATGGGGAACATTTCATGCTACCCCTGTGGAGTATATTCTGTTCAAGCTCCCTGCCCTTCACTTTCTTACTCGCCTGTTTGTTTAGTATCATCTCCTTTTGATTAGCTACAGTTTTTCAACATTTGAAGTGTACAAAACCAATGCAAGTGAGTCAATTAAAATAGAAGGCAAACAAATTATTCAAATTATAATCTTTGTGGACAAAGGTTTAATTTCCATCCATTCTCATTATTCACGACATAAAACGTCTAAAGTAGTAAATGTTATGAAATAGTCACTAACTGAAAAATTACCATTTCATTGGCAATGAATATTCAAATACATATAAGGTTTTGGGGGTGATAGAAAGAGATGGAAAAATAGGTGATATGCCAAATATGTAAATGTACAAAGTCAGTTAAGTAATGTTTTGAGAAAGTATGGACAAAATATTGAAGAATATCATTTATTTTCAAGATTTGATGACCAAGAATTAACTTTAGGAACATGTTATCAACTTTAATCTAGAAATGACGAAAGTAGTTGAGAAAAAGTCAAGTGAAATGACTTAATATATCTTACCTCGGATGGATGGCGTCCAAAGACGGCGGTGTCCTTCCTGAGTTCATTAAGTAGGGTGGTCTTACCTATGTCTGATTTACCGACAAACATTAACTTCATCCTGTTGTAAGGTTTGGCACTGACAAAAAAAGCAAAAGTAAGGAATTATTATAAACAGATTCAAAGTGGTAGGAAGTCATACAAGAGTCAATGTAAACTTCCTTTCATTGTTATTGCTAATTGCTGATAACGCTGCAACCTAACGGCTTACTCTTTATCGCAAGCCGAGTTGAACATCGCAGAACGTTATATCTAGTTCGGTCAGTTCTGCACATCTGACTGAAAACAGGCCGCATTCATCTCACACGACAGGATACATTGTTGATTTTATTTAGGAAAGCTTTCTGATTTTGTCCTCTCTCTCGCCAATCGTCAATTATCAAATAAATGAGTAAAATATAACAAACAGTTTCCTAAAAACCCGAGAAAATATGACTGTCAATTCTTTCTCATGGCAGTATAATTTTCATAATGACGAAAAAAAAAAAATCTGATTTTGGTGAAATGGACATGTTGATAAACAATGAAGATTTAAATATCCAAGTAATTAATTATCAAACAACTATACAATGACATAGCAGTGAATAAACACAAGAGACTTCAGCATCAAGCAACTTGATAAACCCACTCATTGTGCGTACAAATTACACTCAAGTTAATATTTCAGATTGCAAAAAAACTTTTTCGGGGAAAAACCGGCCCTTTTAGAATCTCTCCCAAAATCGTAATCATTCGGTAACTTACTCCTCCAGGATGGAGTCGAGATACGAGAGAATATCGGAAACCCTCATGTCTCGCCCGTAATCGTCCCTTACTGGGCATCCGTCAAACTCCAGCTGAATGAGGTTCTTCAGTCGTCCCATTTCCGGGGGAAACTCTCGTATCTGGTCGTTCCTGTCGATCTTCAGACTGTTCAGTCGGCTGAAGTACTGAATGTCTGCGGGAATGCAAGAGAGGTTGTTGCTCGACACGGACAGGACTTTCAGACTCGGGAACAGAAGATAAATCTCCGAGCTAGACATCTCCTGCGACTGCTGGCTCGACTGAAAACGGGGAAGAATGAGATCGGTATAAGTCGATGGGTCAGGGACGTAGCCAGGGGGGGAGCAGGGGGAGCGACTGCTCCCCCTTTTCAGTATCGCAAAAATGTTTGAAACTGTTGTTTTTTTTAGCATGGTATTTTGTCAGTGCTCTTTTGATCTTGAATACTTGTCAGCTCCGTTAACTTGATTATAATCGTAGTAACATTCAGGCCTACTGATTCAACTAAAATGTTTAATTTTTTGTGTTATTTGTTCATAAATATCTCAAAGGGGAGAGGGACACCCCCTCCCCTTAGACCCCTCCCCCATATCAATCGCAAAAAGTGCTCCCCTCTTTCAAATTCGCTGCAATGGGTCAATATATATCGATATATATATATATAAGGTTACTAACCTTTCCTGGAGATGAATTTGGGTCTCCTTCCCCAGAAGTCAAAACATCATCTTTACCCTCCACAGGAGACGGCGGTGATGACGAAGAGGAAGTTGTGGCGATAACCAACGATGGCAGTCGATTGTGCGAGAGTTCCAACGTGACTAGATTTGCCAGAACCCGGTGTCTTTGATGCTGACAGTAATAACTCTTTGGAGGTTGACTCGTTTTAGTCGAAGACGGTAACAGTGACGAGGAATCCAGCGAGATGTGCTTCGCCCCGCTGCTCGGAGTCGTACTCTGGACAACGCAGAAGGGACTGTAGCAGAGGTCAGTTCTGTTGGAATTCTCGTCCGTCTGGTGGACGCCACGGAAGAGCATGAACTTGCTGGATTTCTGGTTGCAGGACAACTTCCTGCTGGAGTTTGTGATCTGACTGACTTGATTGTTGGACATGTATAGGTCGACCAGACCAGCTGGGAATCGATTGATGGGTCCGCAGTTCTTTATTTTGTTTTTGGACAACACCAGCTTGGCGAGTCGAGGAGCCAAACAGGCCAACCCAGGTGGCACTTCTTCAAATTCATTGTGGGAGAGATCAAGTTCTCTCAAGTTACATATTTCCTCGGAGGTTGGCTTCTCCTCTATCGCTAATGACACCATGCTGCTCGAACTACACAGCTGGTGGCGTTTAAAGTTACCGAAGGCGACGTTCCCCGACTGGGATTTGACGTTATCCTCACAGTCCCTACCATTGAGATAAGAATTATTGTGCATTTCAACGTAATGCTCTCTTTCATCCATCGCGAGATAGGCGTTCTCGGATTCGCTGTCCGAGGTCCTACCACCGTTCGGAAGAGAGTAGTCCATTCTGAGTGTATCCATGGACGATTCCATCGGGAAAACGTCATCGATGTCCGTTGCGTGCATTGGCAGCTCCTTCAAATTATTTTTGGATACATTCAAAACTCTCAGACTTGGAGCCCGCCACATGTCGTATGGGAGTTCTTTCAAGGTATTTCCAACCAAGGTTAAGACTTCTAGTGAAGGAAGTTTGAATACGTCAAGTGGCACAGAACTTATTCTATTCCCATCCAGTTTGAATTCCTTAAGGCAGGGCAACTTCCAGCCTACGATGGAAGCTTCTTCATCCCCATTTTCCTCTGGGATACGTTCCGGACCATCCACGGGGAGATGAACCAATTTATTATTGCTAAGGTTCAACATTTGCAAAGATGGAAGCTGGAAGATGAGCAAGGGTACATTCCGCAAGCAATTGTCCGAGATATCTATTCTAGTGATGACAGAAACCTTGTCGTGAATACAGTTGCCGATGTTGTCCAAGTGTTTCAGTGCTGGATTAAACCGAAGGCTTGCTTCGACCAGCCATTCCTTATAGATATCTGTCAGGTTGTGATCATGCCAGTTAATGGTCACAGGTGTATCGAAAGAAGAATGCATTCCCGCTGGTCGTTTTATACTTGCCAAAGTCCTCCTTCTTCTCAAGATGGATGACTTGTGCTCATCGGTAAGGCTCTTTCGACGTTTTAGAGACTTGGCCAGCGTCGACGACCCGGAAGCCTGCCTGCCCGCCTTCATCCCCACCATGGGTAGGAGGAGACGTTTGAATTTCTCTCGACAGGCCTCGTTGATGGTGGAATCTTGGTCCCTGTGTACGCCCATGTAGGCCAGCAAGAGAGATATCACATCCTTATTTCTCGATAAGTTTGCAGACAGCAGCACCTTCCCGTCTATGTCTCTAGCGCCGTAACTAAGGAGCAGTCTGATGATTTCCAGACTACTGTCTGATCTTTGAAAGGCTGCGTACAAGACGGACGAATCCGTAGGTGCTATGTGGACCCGCTCTAGAAAACGTTCGTGTTGACCCTCTTCAACCGGTGTTTGAGCCATGAGATGGCCGAGGGATTGCATTGGTTTGTTTGGGTCTGCACCGTGCCTGAGAAGAACTGATACTATATCTATGTGGCCACATAACACGGCGCAGTGTAAGGGGGTTCTCCCCTCGACAGTGTAAGTGTCCACCTTGATGGCCGGTTTAGAACTTCCGTTTGGGAGCAGGGAGCCAGCGCCACCACCATTACGTGGTTGGTAATCAAGGAGTTCCTCCACGACCTCTGTGTGACCGGCCGCACAGGCTAAATACAAAGCCGTCTGGCTGTTTAAGTTGCATTGATCGATATAGAATGGTAAGTCTCCCTTATAGGACTTAAAACTTGCTTTAAATTTTGACATTGTTGCTGGTTTTGAGGAATCCCTGACCAATGGCTTCTGAAATATTGAACCAATAAAATATCAAATTACAGAAGGAATTTAAAGGAAAAATCACCGATTCTTATCTTGTTATAATATTTTTACCCATGCTGGGTAACAAGGTTTGTATACAACATGATTTTTTCACTGGATAAAACTTAAAGTGACACCCTACCCTGGCTTATTTAACAAAATTATCTGCATTTTTTTCTGCATTTACGACCTAAAATTGATATAATTAGCACTTGCATTTTCTGATGGTTGTATGAAACACCTCCAAACTCATAAAAACACTGTGCTCATAAACTAATGTCTCAACTAATGCTTTTAAAACCTGTGTAAAAGTAAGTTGGCCTGACGTTTTGATCCTAGCAGGATCTTCTTCAAAGGCTAAATGCCAAGTAACAGAAGGTACAAAAACACAGAATACAGACAGGTTAATGAGCATGGTGAACACAAAGAGATAGATGTAAGGGGATTTGTAGACAAGTAGGCTTTTAAAACCTACAACATCGCTTAGTTTTGAAAAGCAATCAACGACACTTACCCTAAGCCTACCACACTTTCATTTCAAACATTTGCAAATAAAACTGACCTGATCCGTCAAGGCTTTGTAGTCGTGATTCAGGAGAAGTCGCACCAGTTTAGAGTGGCCTTGTTTAGCTGCTGAGTGGAGCGGAACTTCATTATCATTGGTCAGCTCGCTGGACATCCAAGGAAATTGCTGATATATAAACGACAAGAGAAATAAATTAAACTGAACAAAATAAATGCGATACTGAGAGAAGCAGCACAAAACCATCATGATTGTTCTATGAAATAGAGATGCAAATGACAAACAAATCTCCTTTCTTCTCTTCTCTTCTCTTCATTCTCCACAGCCAGGAGAAGCAAAATCCAACCACCATTATTATTGGCCAATGTGATGAGTGTTGGTTGTTATGAACAGCTCACCTCCACCAACCCCTTCCACACCCCCCCCCCCAACCCACCATCCACAGTTACAAGAAACAACCCAACCACCATTATTATTGGCCTATGTGATGAGTGTTGGTTGTGATGAACAGCTCACCTCCACCAACCCCTTCCACACCCCCCCCCCAACCCACCATACACAATTATAAGAAACAAACCCAAGCATCATTATTA
>JAIPMN010003968.1:0-19408 GCA_020650975.1 Apostichopus californicus | reverse complement strand
CACAAACAACATCAATTTCTGGAGACATGTTGAGATTTTTGCACAGATCGGAGAAGCCACTTTTAGTAAAAGCCATGTTTATATCGCAAAGTAATGGACCAGTATAAGTAAAACACCAAAGAAGGAGAGATTTCTTTTTTCTCTCTCTGTAATATGCACTTTGAGGTGAACTATTTAATATTCCAGGCTAGTCACTCATTTTAAGCCAGTGTTTGTAGTGTGGGGACGAATGGAACATGGTTATGACATGCATGAATTGTCTTCTGTACGAGTGGGTACATACATGTGTGAAGAGGGAAGGCTGGGGGTGCGGTAAATTTGTAAAAAAATCTTTCCTTTTCTAAAGAAAACAGCAAGAGACACAAAAAGCAGAGAAATAAAAAAAAAAGTGTCATTTTTAGCGAAAGAATTTCTTTTAGTCTTTTTTCTTTGTTACAAATAACAAGCAAAATCATCGTCATCTTCGTCGTCCACATATTGCCACAAATGATTTATCTTTATACGAAAGTGACTCACATAATTTACGTCTTTTTACAGATTTTTTTTTTTTCCATTTTCTTCTTGTTTTTATGAATAATTTCTGTGCACTGTTGCAGAACACAAAAAATTAATTAATAAACCTTTCCTAAGGTTGTTAACGTCTGAAAAAATTCGAAAGAACTCGTGCCATCCCATCAGAGTAAAGGCAAGTGCTTGCAGAAAGGCATAAAGGAAGAAGAAATACATTAGCTTCAAACAGGGGGTGAGGGGGGGATGTAAAAAATGTGTTGCTTATTTTGTTTGATATATTCAAAGCAATTTTTCAAAACTAAAATTGAATTTTCAGTAGTATTTTGAGTTGTATGAACCACAACAATAACATAGATTACAATAAATTCAAGTTTGCTACAGTTAGTTAGCTTAGCATAATGAGTGCCAATAGTCAGTGAATGAACATGGTGCAAAATTAGAAGCTGTTAAAAACACCTCCGTGGGATACAGAAACAGACTATCAGGGACACATGTCTTTGCCTAACAACTTAGGTGGATTACCTGAAATTTGTCAAGCTGTTATATGCTTGCAGTATAACTCATTGCAGTTATTACAGTAGATGTCTTCTTTAAATTAGTCCCCCCCCCCCTCCCCTCCACCAATCCCTCCTACAGACATGGCTATACCTGTGGCCTCATCAAATTTCAGATAGAATGAGTTGTTTTCAAGCAGGGTTATACCTTGTTATAACCAAACCATCCTTGCGGTAGTGACTGCAGAATTGCAATTGATACAGTCACTGTGAACATCACAGAATATTAAATATAGTACATTACACACTTAGGGGCACACAACTAGTGTGGTTTAATAATGACTTCAACAGACACACTTTTCATTCCTGTTCACGATGTACACTTGCTCCCACAAGACAGTTTCCTTCAGACCATGTACATGGCTCTCTCTGTCTCCAGAGAGCCAAAACCATAACTCAACTGTTTATTTATTAGTGTTGGTGTCTGATGGCTGGTCTGACAAGCATAATCTCCAAGTATCTAGACTGCAAAAAAAATATGCAGAGGTCAAATAACTTTCCAGGATGCCACCACACCATCCACCACCTCTGAAACTGACATATGCATACATTATCAAATAATTCAGTGATCATTCCAAGTACAACTACCCCCTACCCCCCTCCCAACCCACCCACGAATAGAAGCAGTCGTTCTTTATAGTTGACTGATGAGTGAGAAATTATCAAAGAAATATTTGCCACTTTGTTGTCTACTCTCTTCCTTTCATCTCTCTTAACATTGTGACTTTTCAGGTCTGACATAACTTCCCGAAACAAAAGATTTTCTACGCCACTGAACTTGGTTAAAATGCAGCAAATTTCTGTGATTTTGATAAAACTGAACATCCTCATGACTGAATACATTATTGGTAGCTAGGCAGCAGTTTTTTAAAATAATAGCAAAAATTTAAATAACATTGTTATTAATATGCAAATGCAAAATTTAGGTATTTTCTAGTCCCAATGGTTAAGAATTAACATGCATTTTATATTATTAAATTATTCATTACAAATTGATCATAATTGCCAAACAAAATGAAATGAATGAGCTGGACAATTGAAAACAAATATAATAAGGTCATTGAAATCATTTAAAATTGCCAAATAAACAAAGTTCACAATTCAAGCCATAAATACAGCCAAGAATCTAATTCAAATGAGTAGTGGTAAAACTTTGTCCCAAATTTGCATAGGCATATATAGGTTATCATGACAGACACCAGTGCTAATATCTTCTTAAACTCAGAAAACCTGACCAATTCAAGAAGAGACAGTAAATGTTCATCATATAATGGCAGGGTATAGTTGTGCACAATAATGGTAAGTTACAGTAGTACCCTGTCTTGGGTAACATTTCTGTATTACGTCAGTTAACACTGATTTGATTACGTCAGTTAACACTGATTTGACTTACATTAAACATTGTGTACTTTGAATTGGCCACATGTTGCACACTTCAGATGTTGTTATCAAGTTTTTACATCACTGAAGCAACATTCTTAAATGAACATGGAACACCAAGTCATTTGCAGTTTAAACCCAAATTGTAGTACAAGGCTTTTACTAACACCTAACCCTTCCCCCTCTCCTTCCAACCCCAATACCCCCCTCCTATCCCTGCCAATAAATGCTTCCTTATTTGGATTACAAAAGTATTGATTCAGTTTTGTATTACGGTCAACAGGTTAACAAGTTCAATATTTATCACTTAAATTATGATAAATCAAAATCAATTACCTATTGATTAATTCCTTCAGGGTTAATTTCAATAATATAATTAAACTTGTCAATGATTTTGAGAAGAAGGAAAGTATTAATTGAGAGGCTCAAATTTTGATTCCAACTTTGAAACCAACCTAGGCTACATTTTATCATTGTCTAGTTAATTAGTGAGTTTCTGCTGGATTTCAAAACATTCATAAAACCAATCTTGTATTGACTTTATTTAAGTTACAGGACTTATAACTCATTTCATCATAAATTAGTACTATAATAATTAACAATCATGGCAGCATCTTTTGTGCTATGATGAGAAGGACTTAATTAAGAGCTCAAATTTGCATAATAATATTGAATGAAAGCTCTTACCATTTAATTAGATCAATTAAAACAAACACATGAATACATTTCTCCCGTAAAATTACAGGAGTGGTAATTTGAGCTTTTTTAGTCACAGAAATGCATTTTTCTTTACTGCTATTTTTTAGATTTTCTGTTTATTCCATTATCAAAATTTATCAAATTCTGATCTTGCTATCCTTTTCCAAAGTGCTGTTTCAATTTGGGGATTAATCGCACAATTGCCTTTCTTTAAGCTTCTGAACAAAAACCAATTTGAGTTTTACAACCTACTTCATGATTCCATGGAAAACAGAATCATATATCTGTGTGTCACCTTTGTATTTAATTTGTGTTGATTACCTCCAAAAACATAGTTGTTCATTTTTCCAAAAAAAGACACTTTCAACACTTCCGCAAAGGCTGCCAACGAGATGTATATGTTTTACCTAAACCCTTTTCTAAGCAAACAACGTCCAGTATGAATGTTGTTGTTGTTGTCAGTACACAATCAGGCTAATTAACCTGTTCATTACATAGAGCTGGATTCCAAGAAGAGATGCTTCTCAGTATTCATACATGTCATAGCATTCCAAGATATGATAGTAGAATTATACTAGGATGCACAAGTATATTGATATATAGATCTGTCACATCATTCATACTAAGACATATCATAGCATTTATACCAGGACCTATCACATCTTTTGTACTACGGACTATCACAGACTTCCAAACTATCATAGCATTCCACGATATGATAGTATTTATACTAGGATGGATACTATCATATACTAGCATTTTAAGTAAGATTTGTCAAATCCTTCATACTAAAACCTATCATAGCATTTATACCAGGACCTAGCATAGCATTCACCCTATCATAGCATTTGTACTACAGCATATCATAGACTTCCAACCTAGCATAGCATTCCAAAATAGTGGAAGCATTTATACTAGGACCTATCATAGCATTCAAACTAGGACCTATCATAGCATTCATAATAGGACCTATCATAGCATTCATACTAGGACCTATAATAGAATTCATAGTAGGACCTATCATAGCATTCATACTAGGACCTTTCTTAGTATTCATACTACATAAGGCCTACCATACTAGGACCTATCATAGCATTCATCCAAAAACCTATCATAGTATCTATACTAGGACCTATCATAGCATTCATACCAGGACCTATCTTAGTATTCATACTACATAGGACCTACCATACTAGGACCTATCAAAGCATTCATACTTGACCTATCATAGTATCTATACTAGGACCCATCATAGCATGTATACTAGGACCTATCATAGCATTCATACTATGACCTATCATAGCATGTATACTAGGACCTGTCATAGCACTCATACTAGGACATATCATAGCATTCATACTAGGACCTATCATAGCATTCATACTAGGACCTATCATAGCATTCACACTAGGACATAGCATTCATACTAGGACCTACCATAGCATTCATACTACGCAGGACCTATCATAGCACTCACACTATGACCTATCACAGCATCTCTATCCTAGCTTCAGACCTTTCATCTTTAAACTTCCTCTTAGTCACCCAATCCCCTACACACACACACACATACACACACATACATACCCACATTGCAACAATCTTATGAGTATTCTCGTATACTTAACATGTGACACTGACTTAGCAATCAAAGTAATTTTGACCCTCATCAGCATCCATCCCACTTCTCAGAAGCTTAGATAAGATGTAAAGATTGTATTAATTATAAAATCAAAATAAATGAGGCTTCTTTACAATTTATCAGCAGTAGAATACCAACGAGTCTTCGTTTTTATGACTTCACAATGCTAACCATTGATGCAACCCAAACTCTCAAACATTTTAACATCCTTTTGCTATTATCTTAGCTGCAATGACTTATTCATCAGAACACCAACGTTACTTTTCCAGATACTGAATTTAACAGCAATGTTTTTGCAGGAATTCTGACATACTTAATTCAACAATATCACCACCCACCGACTGAGAAGAGAAATACTGACCAAGCAGATTATTAGGATAAACCAACCTGGAGAGCATGATGCATAAGAAAACGGTGTTTATTGTCACCTTCACTGAATACTGACTTGTCTAACCAAGGGGTAAACTATTTCCAATTGCATAAACTTAACAATAAAAATCCTTATTTGCATGGATGATTTCTACAATGGGTTCAAACAATGAAAGTTTGGCCTCTACAATGTATGCCAAGTTAATTTTCAACCAAAGTGGGTGATTTTTTTATACTTACTCCACAATTAAAATATTGTTACGTTTGTTAACTTGATTTGAGAAAGTGTTCAAACTTAATTTTTGACTCCATAAATGAAACCCAATCTATTAAGTTCACAGTGTACATTGGAAGGTATGTAATAGCTTGAGACGGCAGATGATTTGTTTTTCCAGGAAGGAAACACGACCGATCTTTTCATCTACACGAGCCGTTCCAATTACCAGCAAGGAAGGTAAAACATTCATAATTTATCCTAAAGCGAGATAAATTTTCTGGATGACCATAGAGTTGAAATGTTCTGGTTGAGAACGTTTTTCTAAATACTTTATTTCTTAACATGTTACCAGACCTCTCTGTCAACTTACCGAACCAGGAATGAAGACTAGCTTTAAATAACGCAAACCAAGGCTTGTACCAGGAAAACAAATCTGGTAAAATCAGATGGAATAGCTGCATACAAAGACAAATACACAGATAGACTTACAGACTGTGCATCAAACAGACACAGAGTTAGTTCATGGCAGTTTTGCCAACATGGAATAATGGGCACCTGGTTCTTTCTCGTGTTAGGTACCTCCAGTGTATTAGTTGACGGTTGATTGAAACCTAGGCTTTCATCACTTTAGTCTCTGAGTTACATTGGCTAAAGCCACAGCGAAGGCTTGAACAGCGGAGAACGGATACTGGAAGTCCAGCGTATACGCTTGACCATCGATTCTGCCAAACTGCATTACCTGAGAGAGGAAACAATCATTTCAGGAGAGTTAGATGACTGAATAAATCAAATACCATCTATTCAGTTAAAACTGTTGCATTTTGGTATAAATAGTGTACATGGTTTCTTGATAGAATTGTTCCACTCTTCACAGCATCAACTAGATCTCTTAGTTGAATAAAACAATTTCTTAAACCTACCAGGCTTAACAGTACATCAGCTGGTTTGTACATTCCTTTTCGTAACTTCCTTTGATTTTCCGATCCCGAAGGTCGAGTACACATTTCTTTGCCGGTCACAAAATTTGACTACATCTTAAACCCATGAATAGCTTGAATAAAAATCTGAATAAATTACCTGTTTTCCTTGGAGCTCCACTTGAAAGTTCTTAGCAGACTCTTGCGTGACCCTTCCACCAAAGTCTAATTGATAGACCTGAGTGTTCTCATTCCAAAGCGGGGCCTTGTTGTGCATTACAAACACTCTGGACTTACACTCTGCATACTGCTTCACCAGCTTGGCTTTACGAGTCCTGGCGCTGCTGCTCCCCCAGTGGTCGTCCTCTAAATTCTCTCCATCTTCGTCCTCGCTCTCAGTACTATCGGTCACAATTTTAGATTGCGCTCCCTGGGACGAAGCGTTCTCGGCGTAGCTGGCCGATTTGCTCCTCCGGAAGTTCTTCCTCTTCGCAGAGCTGACAGTTCTCTTTGGTACGTTCTTATCGTTTACGTTCCCATTTGTCTTTTCTGAAATGTCGTGTATACTAGCCCTCTCCTGACCTCTGACCCTGAGCTTGATCTCGGGCACACAACTCGAAGATAAACTACGCTCCCTACCGGAGATCTGCTTCATCGCCGGTTCGTTCACTAGCTCATCCTTCGGGCAACTGTCTGCCTCTGCGGATTTCGTTATTTCTCTATCGAGTCTGGAGTCATGACCATTCTGACCATTCTCAGTTACTAATTTCTCACCTTGTTCCATTTTAACACTGCTGGCATCCCCACCTGCACCTTGAGTCAGAGGGTCAGTTTGAAGTGGATTGGAGACATTCCCGTTACCTAGGTAACCAGTCTGCTGCCGGTTATTCGACGAAGCACCGTAATCGATGCTGGTAGTGTTAGCCCACTGTGGTAAATCTGTCCTTAGTTCGTCGTCCTCGGTATCGTTTATTCCTAAATCTATACAACCTTCATATATATCCTCCCCATTCACTAATGGAATCATCTGCTGTACTCCGACCGTAGTCCTTACTCCTTTCTTAACCGGCCTATCGGCAGAGATGGAACGTTTCAGTCTCTGCTTAGGGATTGCACCTTGAAGAATGTAGTCCTCTTTAGAGACCACCGGGGGAGCGACAACGGGGGTGTTTTCTTCTGGCGGACCAGCCTCTTCCTCCTCCTCCTGCACCTCCACAATCGTGTCCTCCGCGGGATCTTCCTCGTTCAAATTTGGAGTGAGTTCAAACTCGGACGAGTCGAGTTCGTTTGAAAACTTGCGATTCGTGATCGCGATCGGAGCCACGGGGGCAGCGGCACCGTGACGTAAAGTACTGACTTTAGATTCTGTGAAATTGTAAGAGAAACAGCAAAAATGTGATATTACAACTCTGCAGGAGTAATAACTTCGGTAGATTTCGTAGCCAATGGCTACTATTTTCCCCTTCTGTAGTCTGTACAGCACTGTCATTAGCCTAACTGTGTTGTGGAGGGATTGCAATATTGCGACTCCTCGTTAAAACGTACAGCGCCCCATGTATGTATTACAGTGTTCTTTACTCACTCCATCAATCTTTACATCTTTGATTGTATTGGCCTAGAAGTTGGTAATCATGCATAACACTAAATCATACTTTAGGCCAGTTCCACGAAAATGATGAAATAATCGGTAATCGGCATTGGCCGATTGTCACAGGAATTAATCGGTAATCGGTAAAACGGATTATCATATAATCAGTTGAACACTAGTATTAGCAAATCAAGTGGGAGGCTACCTTCCTTAAAACTGTTACCAGCAAGAACAAGTGATGTAACAGAGACTTATTTAGTCTTATTTTAGTCTTATTTATGACATACCATCTTATCTGAGAATGTTTGAGATGAGTTTGTGTTTAGGCCAATCAATACAACAGAAAGTCTCAGTGATTAGTTTCTTTTTTCCCCTCCTGCAGTTTATGAAATTAATTTATGTCCCTTCGTACTTTTTTTTATATCATTCATACACCTTGTCCATTTTTATTCTATATCACTCCTGATTTATTTCCCTACTTTGAAAGAAATTTCCAGATTACCCCCTCATCAACAGGTAAGAATCATGTGTCATTTATATAACAAGAAAACAATTTTTATCCATAGCAGAAGACTAATTGTTACCAAAATATTGCACTTTTATTTTAGTTTCATATTTATGGCAGAGTCAACATCCTTATGGTATGACCTTTAGAGGTTTGACTTATAATAACATTACTAGAGGGAAACTAGAACAAAGTTTAGCATGGCCAATCACTACCTTCCTTTTTCCTGGTTTGGCTAGCAAAATAAACAGAAACATTAACAGTTTACAAAGTTAGAAGCAGCAAATGATTGCATCCACATTGATTACTTGCTTAGGCTGAGGTATTTCCAATTATGAGTCACACTGATTATTTGGTAAGGCTGAGGTATTTCCAATTATGAGGTATTTCACAACACCTAATTGTATTCTGGTCATTTGATTGGTCAATTGCTCGTTGATTGCATGCAAAATCCGCTCTATTCCACTCTATGAAATAGAACCATGGGTTATACTTTTTTGGTAGCACTTTTTTCAATGGTAAGAGAGCAGAGAAACCTGTCTGTTCAAAACAATCTGTTGCATGAGTGCATTTTACCCATCTTAATATAATATGTTGTATAAAACAAATAATGAATGGTTTCCATTCGTGCAATAGTGCAAATATTTCATTCGTTGAAAGATGTAATTTGTTCCATTCAACTCGGCTGCGCCTCGTTGAATGGAACATTCCATCTTTCAACAACAAATATTTGCACTATTGCACTCATAACCATTCATTATTTGTATACTATTACATAGCCATCAATAACCAAACCATCAAAATCACATAACCATCAAATACAAAATATTTTTTCCAATAAAAATAAAATCAATTTTTACCGACCTGAGCATATGGACGACTCATCATCGTCATCATCCTCGCTGAAGAGATGCGGATCAAACTCTGTGTCGTCTTGTGAGAGGGTTCTCCTGAAATCCGACCTCATCTCGACCAGGGCGATGGTCATCTGTCTGGGCTGGAGGTGAAGGAGGCTGGTGCGGTAGTTGACTTGGCCAAGATTAGATGGCAGTGAGTTGTCCGAGCTGTATATCTTAAACTTTGTTCCCCAAATGTTTGAGGTAACCGCTACAAGGTTTGTTCTCTGTTGTTTGGAAAAGGAAAGGGAGTTTATAATCAACACAAAAAGGTTTTACATTATAGAGGATGAAAATGTGGTTGGGTGTTGGGAGGAGGGGTGGATGGGAGGAGGGGTGGATGGGAGGAGGGGGTGGGTGAGAGGAGGGGGTGGATGGGAGGAGGGGGTGGATGGGAGGAGGGGTGGATGGGAGAAGGGTGGATGGGAGAAGAGGTGGGTGGAAGGAGGGGTGGATGGGAGGATGGATGGATGGGAGGGTAGATGGGAGGAGGGGTGGATGGGAGGAGGGGGTGGTGGAAGAGATAAGAGGCAAAAGTAATGGTCAAAAGAGACACAATGCTTAATGATGTCTATTATATTCTAACTAAAAGGGCTTAAAGAGAGAAATGTATGAGAAATATTTAAAAACCTTGCTTTCCCTGTGCATGGCATCTTGCATGAGAGGAAAAACAATTGTATATTATAACATACTCTTTAAAAGACAGGTAAAACCATAGTTGATGAACTATAATTAACATGCAACAATAGAACTTATTATATTACGTGACAGACCAATTACAAAACAACCTTCCCTCCTTGCATGGGTTGCGCCATTATTAATTTTTACAACCATGGCTCATCAGTCAGAATGAATGGAAACTTAACCTGTAACAGACTGAACAATCAATCACTTTAACCAAGATAAACAAAAATCCAATATGAACAAAATTGCCACTCTTTAATAAGACACATGAAAATGGTATTGAGACACTACATGATGGAGAATATTGCTTGAAGAAATATAACTTAAAAGAGAATAATGTTTTTGGAGGAATAATAAACCAATAGATTAATATTAAAACAATAAGGCCTGCTCTGCTGTATTCATCATCATATACGCCTTTGAGGATTATTACCAGATATACACTCATCAGGCGAAGGTAGGAATCAAACCCTGGATCTTGTGTAACAAACCAAAGTCTGTACCACTCGACCACAGTGATTCTACTGGTGTGTGAATGCGAATAAACTGGCTTTGTATAACTGTCATTGAGTAATACCCCCTCAATGACATCGCCTGATGAGTTCCAAAGGACGAAACCGGTCGTGAAGTGGAAATTTTCTGGTGTGTTGTTCTTTTTTTATTTACTATATACATATATATATATATAGAAGATAGATATAGATATATCTGAGTCACTTTCCTCTGTGAAAATTCAACCATGATAATAAATTAACTTTAAATGAAATTCAATCATTCCTACCTCCGGTAGTGTTTCTTTATACAGATTTTGATACTTTTTTGCTTTGCTTGTGATGACAAGATCGCTCGATTCCACTTTTGAATTGAACGACCAGTTTGCGTCTTGCCGAGGGGCGGGTTGGGGCGAGTCAAGCTCGTCCGAACTAAATAAGGACTCCTCTGAATCTGAAAAGGCATTGTTTTCTTCATAGATCCCTGTAAACAAACAAACAAACAAAAGAAATCTGTTTTAATCTTCTGAGATATACCCACGAGATGTCATTTCTAAACAAGGATTAGTCAATACTCAAGTTAAATAGGTAGGGGATGGGGTGGGAGGGGGTGGCAGGAGTATCAATATTTTGAATGTGAGTGGTAGGAGAGGAACTTTTCAAGACATGGGTTTATATGCTTGGGTATTATTTTATCATTTATAACTGTCTTCAGGGTCTAGTCAGAATCTGGTGAGGCCTCCCTTTACCTCTCCCCCTCTCCTCCCAGGCCTCCCTTTACCTCTCCCCCTCTCCTCCCAGGCCTCCCTTTACCTCTCCCCCTCTCCTCCCAGGCCTCCCTTAACCTCTCCCCCTCTCCTCCCAGGCCTCCCTTTACACCTCCCATTCTCCTCCCAAAACCTCTTCCCCTCTCCTCCCAGGCCTCCCTTTACCTCTCCCCCTCTCCTCCCAGGCCTCCCTTTATCTCTCCCCCTCTCCTCCCACCAAAGATTAGATTTGACTATGCCACAGAACCCAACTCTTCCCTGCAAGCATGTCAATATAGGCAGAGAGGTTCTACACATCTGGTTTCTCATTCAGACTATAAAGTAAATTGCGGAGCTGCCAAAGCACAACATAATGCGATCCGGCCTTATCGGTAAAACAAGAATTGGACTGATGGTGTTAATATTGCAACTGTGGTGTCTACATTTGACTCATTTGTGACTGCTGGGATCATGGTGTTAATGCTACACCCACGGTGTTACTGTGAACACCCATGGTGTTAATGCTACACCCATGGTGTTACTGTGAACACCCATGGTGTTAATGCTACACCCATGGTGTTATGCTATGCTACGCTATGCTTCACCCACTGCTATGCTATGCTTCACCCACTGTGAACACCCATGGTGTTAATGCTACACCCATGGTGTTATTACTAGATCAACAGAGTCTGGTAAAAAGGAATCTCTTTTCTTTGTCTATGCACCATTTGTACTTTTCTCAAAACCTGTGCGACAAACCAGCAGTTTGCAATATGAATAGGACAAAAACCAGTGTCTGACATTCATACCACCTTCACTTACCCTCTTTATCGTGTGGTTGTGGATCGTATATCACAAACTCTGGCCTAAGTTTGCTCACTCTTCGCCCCTTTAGGAGCGGTATCAAGCCACCCAGGAATTCTAAGAGAAGTACAAAACAGGGAGTTCCCGTGCCTGACTCAGAGCCGGATCTGACCATGGTGCAGTATAATCTATCATTACCTGTAGAGTAAAGAAGATGAATATTACCACTGAATCTTGAAGGGAATCAAAAGCTTACAGTGTAACTTCATGTATATGTTAGAAGCAGAATAATATATTGAAAAGTAGCAAATGGGGACTTTATTTGTACCCTAATTTATGGTTGAAACACCTTTCACAATGTACGAAGAGTCTTAAATGCTATTTCAAGCAATGCCAAGTATGTAGTGAGATTGTGATGGCCAATTGGTTAAGGCGTTGGACTGGTGATCCAAGGATTGTTGGTTCGATTCATGCCAAGTTCATTACGTTGTGTCCTCGGGCAAAATGCTTTATTTCACTTGCCTCTCTCCACCCAGGGGTTATTTGGGTACCTGTGAGGTAACTTGTCATTGGGCGCAGTATATAACTGCTGCGACTGGAGGGATTGTCTCTGGGACAGGTTATCATTGACCAGGGGTAATATAACGTCTGTAAAGGGCTTTGAGACCTATCGCTGGTGTTAAGCCCTATATAAAAATCAAATATTATTATTATTATGTATACACTGTGAGACACTCATGTGGCTAACATATCACAGATATACCTCCGATTAAATGACTAGGTGTGTCCACTTTAGAAATGCTACCATTATTGTTGTCTGTCGCAGAAGTCTAAACTCTCTGCGCGGCGTAAAGCAAACAAGATGGAATCCTTCATTGCCGATCGTACAACTTAAAGGTTATGAATTGTTGCCACACAACAAGATACAAGGTTATGACTGGTTGCCATGGTGATGCCATGTATCATTTGAAACAAAGTTTCAAGGGCAATGTGACTCACAGCAAGCAAACTTTGTCTGTAAAAGGAACAGGGTTAAGTCTACATCTGTATGTTGCTTTATAAATAACCCCTTAAAATACATCTCTTATTAATATGCAAATTTTACGAGTAAAGAGTAAACACACCTACTGTATTTCTAACAGAGGTGAATTTTGTTGTGATATCATAACATGGCAACCAGGTAACCATTTAGAGCCACTTCATTGAGTTCATGCATTAGACTCACAAATCCTTTTCAAAGATTTCCTCTTCCTCATCCGAATTATATCAATTTGTGGAACTTTCTAACAGCAATGTATCTTGTTCAGGGCAAAAGATTAACCAACAATAAATTGGTAGAAGGTACAAAACTAGGTGATACCAACCGATCCTAAATAGATGGCTGCACGGCTCAGTTGGTACGGCAGGGGATTTGAAATGGTGAGGTCACTGGTCCAACCCCCCCCCCACCCCCCTCCTCAAGCAGCCTAAGTTAGCTACTTAATTTAGTTTGGATGGGTATATTTCAGGTCACTGATATATAATTCACTAATCGGTTTTATTTTGACACTCTGCTTCCAATACTTTTGACTTTTCCAAGCTTACAAATTACTCACTTCAATTTGCAGAACATTTACCAAAGCATTTTACAACCATTAGGATGGTGTATAACTTAATATTACCTTTAAACTTCATGGCAATTCTACCGTTTCTGTGACCATGAGAGAATGAGGTTAATGGCTAATTTCTGCAACTTAACATGACTTTCCCATTATTTCTATGACCATGGGGTTGGTGGGTAATTGGGTGTTACCTTCAACTTTGAAAAAACTTCTACATGATTTTTGTAACCATGAGAATGCTTGGCAACTGCGGATAATTGCATGACTTTTGCATGGTTTCTTAGTCATCGTGAGAGATGTGGAGAATACTCACTTGCTGGTGGCAGACATACAAAGTTCCGCAGTTTGAACGGATCCGGTATGTAGCCTTTGATGGATGGTGATAGCCGATCCTGGACGAAGCTCCGTAGTCTAGTGGGGAGGGGAAGTTTAATAATGGAGGGTTCTACAGTAACCTGGTTAAGTATGGTCTCTCGACATAGCACCTGGAGGGAAGCGACGCCCTTAAATATCCAAGCGCTATGAAGGATGGAGCCACAGGCCACGAAGAGTCTAAGGTCATTATGTCCCCAAGCTAGAGCGGACAATGGTTGCTATGGAGTAAAAAGAAAGACAAACGGGTCGGCTCAGATTAGTTCATAATTACAAGGAATTGAAGGAAAAAAAAAACGTCTGAAATTGAAATTCTACAGCACTTATGATCCATATGAAATTTCTTCAGAGTTCATGCAAGAGACAAGGTTTTTCTTCCTAGAGTGTTGACTACACCTGTCCAATTAACGCTCATAACCATAGAGATGTTAATTAGCCAAGCTGAAGACGACTTCAGGGATTTGACATCAGACCAATCATAATCTCAAGTAAGGAGTTCAATTTATGGTCAATTAACGGACAGCCATGTTTGCCAGTATTCTGTCATATCGTCTATAGTGTTCAAGTCTCAGTGAATCGTTGAATGTCAAAGACAAACCATATAAAAATTTCTAGTCAGCCTTTACTTACTAGAAACGAAAAACTAATCTTTGGGTTTCTATCAGCTCACTTGGGGGATAAAAACCGGCATGTAGTAATCTTGGAATAAGAAACAGCCTACAGGATATTTATAATTGCATTGCTTGTTGACTACTGTATGTAACACTTGGTGGAACTTGTCAACTTGACTTTTAAGGGAAAGATAAAGTACATGCCAACATAACCTGTGTCTTTAATCCATCAAAAATGGCATCAGGAACAGATATTACAGTGTATCTAATCATATTTTTAATATTACATGGCTTAGAAAGATGAAGCCCCGATGCAAAAAGTAACATTAATTCTGCGCAGAAGCCATGTTTAGTGTAGAAACAGTAAGTAGATATCTGCTGATATTTTCAGCTTCAGGGAACATTCTATAAAAATATGTAAAAAAGATATTCCTTCCACTAATAGTCTAATCTTTCTCGGAACAGAATGTACTGTACATATATGATACTGCTCCCATTCATAATATATTCTTGTTTCTTTATGTGCTACATAATGTACAAAGTTAATCTCTGACAGTGATACTGGGGCGCATACTGTACAAAGTTAATCCCTCACAGTGATACTGGTGCTCAAACACCTATTAGTTATCATTGTAAGCTAGGCATCAAGAGTCACCTGGAGGATTCTTGATAATATTTAAAACTCCTAAAACGATATACTGTGTAGCCTTTTGCCATACAAGTAGACATTCGAGTTATTCTTACTGACAGGTAAATATTATTATACCTGATGTTCTGCTGTACATATAATATATATATACCTGATGTTCTGCTGTACATACCAATATACAGTATATACCTGATGTTCGGCTGTAGTTATTAATATAAACATATTGTATATACCTGATGTTCTGCTGTGCATATTAATATAAACAAATATACATGATGTTCTGCAGTACATATTAATATAAACAAATATATCTGATGTTCTGTTGTACATATTAATGCAAAAATTAAATATGAAAGACAAAAAGGTTAACCATGAAGAGTCTGATCTCTCCAAGATGTTAAAGCATACTGTACATTCAGTTTAATATAGCAGCCAAATGGGAAACCACATGTATTGCTTTGGTTGGTAGTATCTTCATGTGCATAAAATGTAGACATGCACTTTTACAGTGAAGTTCACGAGTATTGCTTCAATCTAACTTTACGTGCAGATTAGTACACGTATCTGACTCATCTGCAACCATGATTGAGAAATAAACTTTTTTTTTACTTTTAGTACCATATAATCTACTTGAATACCCCCTCATCAGTGCTTGACATAAGAGTTTAGAGGTCACAGGACTTCATAAGCCTTGTTCACATTTGAGAACTCAAGGAGACTCTTAAATACCACCAAGAATATCAACTTGGTACTAGTGTGACTCACCACTTGGGGGAGGGGGATGACACAACATAAAAAAATCTCTAACTAATTGCCCTAGTCACTTCTGCGTACACACGGACTGGTCGAGTGTAAAGGCGGGCCTCCCGCAAATGAGATAATTTGCTGTAAATACCCAGATTTACTCCGGTTTTTAGTACCTACCTCTGATGGAATATTGAGTGTGAATCGTAAGTGTCCTGAGTTATCATAAAATTTAACAGCACTATTGCATTCCACCACCTGAGTACCACCGATGGCTAAGAAGACACCACAGCTACTCCATTCCATTTTAATATCTGTAAGGGGAAAAAGAATTAAATAATTAATACAGACTATTAGGATAATAAATTGCAAGGCCCCTGAAGCCAGAGAGACTGGGAGAAGGGAGGCCATGTCCTCCTCTGTCCCCTAATAATGTTCACATCTTAACTTTTTCATGCACATTCCTTTCTGTACATACAAACAAAAACCATCAATTTTTTTGTTTCATCCATGAGATTGTGCAGGTGTTTATAAGGCATATGAAACACAAAAAACGCTGAGGCACAATAAATTGACAAATATTAACAACAACAATAAAAATTTAAAAAATGTCAATTTTAAGTCTGATGTAACAACCCTGTTGATTATTTATACCCACACACATAATTATAATAAATATGACTGCTTGCTTTTATGTCTGGTTTTTCTGTTCAATTTATCATAGAACTGATAGACAAATCGTTAACAAAAGAACTGAATGGTGAACACATATATACAGGATGTATACAGCTTCTATACATACAAATGCTTGAAATACTGTACAGACAGTGTGTACATGTTGTATTATTTACATGGACTAAACCTTAATAAATAATACGAAGTTATATGCTTCATGTAGGGCAAGAGGAAGGAAAAAGGGTAAAAATGGAGAGAGTGGAGGCAGGGGAAGGTAGAGGAAGGTAGAGGAAGGAAGGGGAAGGAAGGGGAAGGGAGGGGAAGGAAGGCAAAGGGAGGAAAAAGGGACAAACTGAGAGAGTGGAGGCAAAGGGAGGGGAAGGAAGGCAAAGGGAGAGAAAGGTAGGGGGAAGGTAGAGGAAGGTAGAGGAAAGGGGAAGGAAGGGGAAGGGAGGGGAAGGAAGGGGAAGGGAGGGGAAGGAAGAGAGGCAAAGGGAAGGGAAGGGGAAGGTAGGGGAAGGGAGGGAAAGGTAGAGAAAGGTAGGGGAAGAATAGGGGAAGGAAAGGGATGGGAAGGAAAGCGAGGGGTAGGGAGGGGAAGGGAGGGGAAGGGAGGGGCAGGGAGGCAAAAGGAGGAATTTCACTCGCACTTATACAATGTTATTGCACTAACAGCCCATGGAAGCCTTTACAACATATATGACATCAAGTTCAGCTAGCTTTGAGCAATTGACAAAGGCAGCTTACAGCATGTTAGCCTTGGCTCTGTGTATGACTTGCGTGTTGAAATATCTATTATTATCTGCGGTTTTGGTTTTGGTAGACAAAACTGAGTTTTAATGGAATTTATTTGATAGTTCTCACACATCGCTGCAAAACAATCAAGCAACTACAGTAGAGAGAACAATACTTTAACTTCCAATGCATAAGTACAAGGAACTCATGATGACTCCACTTGACACAGTTAAAACCCAGTTGGGAACCAGTATAAACAATAAACTTATACTGAAAGAGATATTTATAGCATTAGTTACCACCTATTGTGGTAAATTGATAGGGATCTTATAACCATATATATACGTAACAAGCGATTCTTCTTCCATTTCACTTTACCTTAGTACATACTATACTTTATATGACTACATTTATGACTCATTTCCACAATAACATTTGAAAATGTCAAGTCAGCCATATCCTTTCTTCCACACAATACATGTAAATTATGAGGTAATTTCTATTAACATGTGGGAGTGTGACATTGCACTATTTTGAACTGTCAGCAATGAAAACAGTCCAAATAACGATAACTTTTCAAGAAATACTGTATACTGTAGAGAAACGTTTGTTGCTTCAGCAACACCATTGTTAATATAACCAATAAATCGTTGAGTTCTAAACCTTTGAAATAGAGCCGTTTATATACAATTCTACATAATACATTTACTGTATAATACTCATTATACATTATTATACAACACCTAATTATATTCCGGCCATTTGATTGGTCAATTGCTCGTCGATTGCATGCAAAATCCGCTCTATTGCACTCTATGAAATAGAACCATGGGTTATACTTTTTTGATACAGTAGCACTTTTTTCAATGGTAAGAGAGCAGAGAAACCTGTCTGTTCAAAACAATCTGTTGCATGAGTGCATTTTACATCCAATTACAGTATATCCAAATTTGAAGGTGTTGTATAAACAAATAATGAATGGTTTCCATTCGTGCAATAGTGCAAATATTTCATTCGTTGAAAGATGTAATTTGTTCCATTCAACTCGGCTGCGCCTCGTTGAATGGAACATTCCATCTTTCAACTCATGAAATATTTGCACTATTGCACTCATAACCATTCATTATGTGTATACACATACATACAGTACATAAGTTATACTTTATATTATACATTATACAATTAGAAATACATTATACTTTATATTATACATTACACATATTAAACAATATACAATTATATTATATTGTACTTTATATTATACATTACAAATATGATACATTTTTCAATTATAAATACATTATACATATATTATACATTTAACAAATTTTTCTACACAATACATTTATACCAATTATACATATTATACAATTATATACATTATATTATACATTACACATACTGTACATTAAAAAATTATAAATACATTATATATGATATAAAGTATAATGTATTTATAACTGTATAATTTGCAATTTGTATAATGTATAATATAATGTATAATTTATAAATAATTGTATCATGTATAATATGTATAATGGGTATAAAAAATTATTCACTAGTATGATATCAGTAGCAGTTCATTGCAGTTTACTAGCTTGATCTCAGTATATTACTAACAGCCACAGAGAAGAGTGTGAGAATAGAAACATGTGAGACTTGTTTGAAGTATCTATACTCTTTATGCATGGTTTATGTGCCCTTATGCTGCATACTACAATCCTATCTCTGTGTTAATACTTTACATGTACAGGGTTTATTACCGTAACATTACCCAGAGGGCTATGTACATTCAGTATCATCAGTCAATGTCAAAAACATGCCGAAAAGCAACCTTACAAATTGGGGGCTCTGTGACTTAATTTGCATCCATTTAATACAAATTATGACCTTGATGGAAGGCCTGATGAAAGGTTTCATCTATTAAGAAGTAGAATAAAGCTGAATCCAGGACAGCCTGCATTGCAATTTCTTGTCAAACCCTTCAACTGCTTTTAAGATATCTACTTGCATTTATGC
>JAIPMN010003967.1:0-11291 GCA_020650975.1 Apostichopus californicus | reverse complement strand
GTTTGATCGGTATCGCACATTCTATTGATCGGTATCAAACATTCGATCGATCCGTACAGCACATTCGATTGATTGGTACCGAACATTCGATTGATCGATACCGCACATTTGATTGATCGGTATCGCACATTTAATCAATCGCACGTTCGATTGATCGGTATCGCACATTCGATTGATCGGTATCGCACAGTCGATCAATCGGTACCGTACATTCGATTCGTCGGTACCGAACATTCGATTCATCGGAATCGCACATTTAATGGATCGGTATCGCACATTCAATTGATCGATACCGCACATTCAATTGATCGGTATCGCACATTCGATTGATCGGTACCGCACATTCGATCGATCCGTAGAGCATATTCGATCGATCAGTACCGCAAATTCGATTGATTGGTACCGCAAATTAGATTGATCGATACCGCACATTTGATTGATCGGTATCGCACATTTAATCAATCGCACCTTCGATTGATCGGTATCGCACAGTCGATCAATCGGTACCGTACATTCGATTCGTCGGTACCGAACATTCGATTCATCGGAATCGCACGTTTAATGGATCGGTATCGCACATTCAATTGATCGGTATCGCACATTCAATTGATCGGTATCGCACATTTGATTGATCGGTATCGCACGTTCTATTTATCAGTACCGAACATTCGATTGATCGGTACCGCAAATTCGATTGATCGGTACCGAACATTCGATTGATCGGTACCTAACATTCAATTGATCGATAATGCACATTCGATAGATCGATACCGCACATTCGATCGTTCGGTACCGCACATTCGATTGTCAGTTACTGCACATTCGATTGATTGATACCGCACATTCGATAAACGATACTGCACATTCGATTGATCAATACCACACATTCGATTGATCGGTACCGCACATTCGATTGATCGGTAACGAACATTCGATTCATCGGTACCGCACATTCGATTGATCCGTACCGCACATTCGATTGATCGGTATCGCAGATTCGATTGATCGGTTCCGAACATTCAATTCATCGGTACCGCACATTCGATTGATCGTTACCGAACATTCGATTGATCGGTACCGCACATTCGATCGATCGGTACCTCACATTCGATGGTCGGTACTACACATTCTATTGATCGATACCGCACATTCGATAAACGATACTGCAAGTTCGATTCATCGATACCGTACCTTCGATTGATCGGTACGTCACATTCGATCGATTAATATCGCACATTCGATTGATCGGTACCGCACATTCGATTGATCGGTACCTAACATTCAATTGTTCGGTACTGCACATTCTATTGATCGGTACCGAACATTCGATTGATCGGTACCGCACATTCGATTGATCGGTACCGCACATTCGATTGATCGGTACCGAACATTCGATTGATCGATACTGCACATTCGATTGATCGGTATCGCACATTCGATCGATCGGTACCGCACATTCGATTGTCAGGTACTGCACATTCGATTGATTGATACCGAACATTCGATAAACGATACTGCACATTCGATCGATCGGTACCTCACATTCGAATGATCGGTACCGCATATTCGATTGATCGGTACAGCAAATTCGATTGATCGGTACCTCACATTCGATCGATCCGTGCCTCACATTCGATCGATCGGTACCTCACATTCGAATGATCGGTACCGCACATTCGATTGATCGGTACCGCAAATTCGATTGATCGGTACAGTACATTCGATTGATCGGTACCGAACATTCTATTGATTGGTACCGCACATTCGATTGATCGGTACCGAACATTCGATTGATCGGTACCGCAGTTTCAATTGTCCGGTAATGCACATTCGATCTATCGACACTGCGCATCCGATTGATCGATACTGCAAATTTGATTCATCGATACCGCACATTCGATCGATTGGTACCATAGATATGATTAATCGATACGGCACATTTGATTAATCGGTGCACCACATTCGATTGATGAATAAGGCACATTCGATTGATCGGTACCGCAGATTCGATTTATTATTACCGCACTTTCGATTGATCGGTACGGCACTTTCGATCGATCGATACGGTACATTCGATCGATAGATTACGCACATTCGATCGATCGGTACCGCACATTCGATTGACCGGTACCGCATATTCGATTGATCGATAAGGCGCATACGATTGATCGGTACCGCACATTCGATTGATCGGTATCGCACATTCGATTGATCGGTACGGCACACATCCAATGATCGGCACTAAACATTCGATTGATCGGTACTGCATATTCGATTGACATGTACCGCACATTCGATTGATCGATACCCCACACATTCGATTGATCGATACTTCACATTCCATTGATCGATATTGCGCATTCGATTAATCGATACCGCACATTCTATTGATTGGTACCGCACATTCGATTGACCGGTACCGCACATTCGATTGATCGGTACCGCAGATTGTATTGATCGTTGCGGCACATTCGATATACCGTTAGAGCACATATGATCGATCGGTACCGCACATTCGATTGATCCGTACGGCACATTCGATCGATTGGTACTGCAATTCGATTGATCGGTAAAGCCATTCGATTTAACGGTACCGATCACTCGATTGATCGATACCGCACATTCGATTGATCGGTATCGTACATTCAATTGATCGGTACCGAACAATCGATCGATCCATACCGCACATTCGATTGATCGGCATCGCACATTCGATTGATCGGTATCGCACATTCGATTGATCGGTATCGCACGTCCGATCAATCGGTACCGTACATTTGATTCGTCGGTACCGAACATTCGATTCATCGGTATCGCACATTTGATCAATCGCACATTCGTTAGATCGGCAACGCACATTCGATTCTTCGGTACCGAACATTCGATTGATCGGTCCGAACATTCGATTGATTGATATCGCACATTCTAATGATCGGTACCGCACATTCGAATGATCGGTACCGAACATTCGATTGATCGGTACAGAACATTCAATTGATCGGTATTGCACATTCTATTGATCGGTACCGCAAATTCGATTTATCGGGACCGCACATTCGATTCATCGGTACCGAACATTCTATTGATCGGTATCGCACATTATATTGATCGGTACCGAACATTCGATTGATCGGTACCGCACTTTCGATTGATCGGTACCGAACATTCGATTGATCGGTACCACAATTTCGATTGATCGGTATCGCACATTCGATCGATCCGTACCGCACATTCGATCGATCGGTACCTCACATTCGATGGTCGGTACTGCACATTCGATTGATCGATACCGCACATTCGATCGATCGGTACCGCACATTCGATTGTCCGGTACTGCACATTCGATCGATCGATACCGCACTTTCCATTAAACGATACTGCACATTCGATTTATCGATACCGCACATTCGATTGATCGGTACCGGTCATTCGATTGAAAGATACCGTACATTCGATTGGTCGCTACTGCACTTTCGATATATCGATACAGCACATTCGAATGATCGGTATCGCACATTCGATTGATCGGTACCGCACATTCGATTGATCGGTAGCCCAAATTTGATCGATCGGTACCGCACATTCGATTGATCGGTATCGCACATTCTATTAATCGGTACTGCACATTCGATTGATCCTTACCGCACATTCGATCGATCGGTACTGCACATTCGATTGATCGGTACCGCAGTTTCAATTGTCCGGTAATGCACATTCGATCTATCGACACTGCGCATCCGATTGATCGATACTGCAAATTTGATTCATCGATACCGCACATTCGATCGATTTGTACCGTAGATATGATCAATCGATACGGCACATTTGATTAATCGGTACACCACATTCGATTGATCAATAAGGCACATTCGATTGATCGGTACCGCAGATTCGATTTATTATTACCGCACTTTCGATTGATCGGTACGGCACATTCGATCTATCGATACGGCACATTCGATCGATTGATTACGCACATTCGATCGATCGGTACCGCACATTCGATTGACCGGTACCGCATATTCGATTGATCGATAAGGCGCATACGATGATTCGGTACCGCACATTCGATTGATCGGTATCGCACATTCGATTGATCGGTACGGCACACATCCAATGATCGGCACTAAACATTCGATTGATCGGTACTGCATATTCGATTGACATGTACCGCACATTCGATTGATCGATACCCCACACATTCGATTGATCGATACTTCACATTCCATTGATCGATATTGCGCATTCGATTAATCGATACCGCACATTCTATTGATTGGTACCGCACATTCTATTGATCGGTATCGCATATTCGATTGACCGGCACCGCAGATTGTATTGATCGAATTAGCACATTTGATCGATCGGTACCGGACATTCGATTGATCGGTAGCGCACATTTGATCGATTGGTTCCGCACATTTGGTACCGTACAACCAATTGATCGGTACCGCCAATTCGATTGATCTATACGGCACATTCCCTTGATCGGTACCGCACATTCGATAGACCAGTACCGCACATTCTATTGATCGATACCGCACATTCGATTGATCGATACTGCCCTTTCGATTGATCGATACCGCACATTAGATTGATCGGTACGGCACATTCGATCCATCGGTACCGCACATTCGATCCATCGGTAGCGCACATTTGATTGATTGGTACCGCACATTTGATTGATCGGTACTGCAAATTCGATTTAACGATACCGCACATTCGATGATCGGCACCGCAAATTCGATTGTCTGGTACTGTACATTCGATCGATCGATACCGCAAATTCGATTGATCGATATTGCACATTCCATTTATCGAAACCGCACATTCGATTTATCGGTACTACACATTCGATTGATCGGTACCATACATTCGATTGATCGGTACCACACATTCGATTGATCGGTACCGCACGTTTGATCGATCGTTACGGCACATTCGATCGATCGTTAGAGCACATTCGATGGATCGGTACCGCAACATCGATTTATCGGTACGGCACATTCGATTGATTGGTACCGCACATTCGATTGATCGGTAAAGCACATTCGATTGATCGGTACCGCACATTCGACTGATCGGTACTGCACATTCGATTGACCTGTACCGCACATTCGATTGATCGATACCCCACATTCGATTGATCGGTACCGGACATTCGATTGAAAGATACAGCACATTCCATTGATCTATTCTGCGCATTCGATTAATCGATACCGCACATTCTATTGATTCGTACCGCACATTCGATTGATCGGTATCGCATATTCGATTGACCGGTACCGCAGAATGGATTGATCGATACCGCACATTCGATTGATTGATACGGCACTTTCGATTTATCGATGCCGCACATTCGTTCGATCAGTACCGCACATTCGATTGAACGGTAGCGCACATTCGATCGATTGGTACCGCAAATTTGATTGATCGGTACCGGACATTCGATTGATCGATATTGCACATTCCATTTATCGATACCGCACATTCGATTGATCGGTACTGCACATTTGATCGATCGTTATGGCACATTCGATTGATCGTTAAAGCACATTCGATCGATCGGTACCGCACCATCGAATTATCGGTACGGCACATTCGATCGATTGGTACCGCATATTTTATTGATCGGTACCGCACCATCGAATTATCGGTACCGCACATTCGATTGATCGGTACCGCACATTCGATTGATCGGTACTGCACATTGAATTGATCGGTACCTAACATTTTATTTAACGGTACTGCACATTCGATTGATTTGTACCGGACAACTGATTGAATGGTACTGCAAATCGATTTTACGGTACCACACATTCGATTGAACAATACCACACATTCTGTTAAACGGTACCGCACATTCGATTGAACGGTATCGCACAATCGATTGATCGGTATCGCACACTTTACTTAACGGTATCGCACATTCTATTGATCGGTACCGCACATTCGATTGACCGGTACTGCACATTCGATTTAACGGTACCACACATTTGATTGAATGGTATCGCACATTCGATTGATCCGTATCGCTCATTCGATTGAACGGTACCGCATATTCGATTGATCGGTACCGAACATACGATTGATCGATACCACAATTTCGATTGATCGGTAACACACATTCCATTTAACTTTACCGCATCGCTCATTCGATTGAACGATATCGCACATTCGATTGAACGGTACCGCACATTTGATATAACTTTACCGTAGATTCCATTTAACGGTACCGCATATTCGATTGATCGGTACCGAACATACGATTGATCGGTACCACAATTTCGATTGATCGGTAACACACATTCCATTTAACTTTACCGCATCGCTCATTCGATTTAACGATATCGCACATTTGATTGAACGGTACCGCACATTTGATTTAACATTACCGTAGATTCGATTAAACGGTACCGCATATTCGATTGATCGGTACCGAACATACGATTGATCGGTACCACAATTTCGATTGATCGGTAACACACATTCCATTTAACTTTACCGCATCGCTCATTCGATTTAACGATATCGCACATTCGATTGAACGGTACCGCACATTAGATTTAACTTTACCGTAGATTCGATTAAACGGTACCGCACATTCTGTTTTAAGGTATCGCACATTCGGTTTAAAGGTATCGCACATTCCATTGTTCGGTACCGCATATTTTCTTTAACGGTACCGCATATTCGATTGGTCGGTATCGGACATTCGATTGATCGGTACCGCACATTCGATTGATCGGTTCCGTACATCTGATTGATCTGTCCTGTACATTCTATTGATCAGTACCTCACATTCGATTTAACGGTACCGCACATTCGATTTATCGGTACAGCACATTCGATTAATCGGCACCGCACATTCTGTTTTAAGGTATCGCACATTCGGTTTAAAGGTATCGCACATTCCATTGTTCGGTACCGCATATTTTCTTTAACGGTACCGCACATTCGATTGGTCGGTATCGGACATTCGATTGATCGGTACCGCACATTCGATTGATCGGTTCCGTACATCTGATTGATCTGTCCTGTACATTCTATTGATCAGTACCTCACATTCGATTTAACGGTACCGCACATTCTATTTATCGGTACAGCACATTCGATTAATCGGCACCGCACATTCAATTGATCGGTTCCGTACATTTGATTGATCTGTCCTGCACATTCTATTTATTAGTACCGCACATTCGATTGAACGGTACCGCACATTCTATTTATCGGTAGAGCACATTCCGATTAATCGGTACCGCACATTCAATTGATCGGTCCCGCTCATTCGATTGATCGGTAACAACAGAAGAAGAAACAACTGGTAGTATGTTTCTAATACCAGATGAAGAGAAGGCCCACTGTAGTATATGGCAGGTTACTGTGTTTAGAACAGATTTTGTTAGTATCAAAACAGGAGAGACAATACCGTTTTCTTCTCTTGTGGTTCACAAATCATTTAAAAAGGGATGCCTTGTCAAACTTTCAACATCTGTTTACGATTTTGTTTTGTTTGCTGAAAATGTTTTTAAGAAAACTAAAAATAGCTTAGTTGCTGATTCAGAGGTACAAGAAAATTTGGTAAAACATGTGACTAAGAATTACCCTCATGTAAAAGTATTTCCGTCTTGTCATGATATTTGTAAACAAGTTGCTACACAGTTTTTGTCATGTCAGATGTCATTGCCTGGCAAAAGAAGTGACCTCTCATCATGTAAATAGAAACAGTGTCAGCAGTAAGAGTGTAGCAATGAGAGCTGTGGTTCAAAGACATTAGCTATGTGTGTGCATTTCCAAGCAAATTGATGGCTTCACAGTACTAAACTGTTCAACTGTATCTCAAAATTCTTGTGTATGACTTATTTTTGATAAAGATACCAATATTAACCTTGTAAAATTACGTACGTAAAGAATACATGAGAGTAAGGGCGCTTCAATACCTGGCCCCAAAATGGTGCCCATGAATTCAGATGGCCAATCCCTCCTACCATTGGGTCTCTAACCATGCTCTAACTAACTGTTATCTTACAATTGAGAGGAGGTGAGGGACATGACTCATTGATTGTGTCACTAGGGGTGTTTAATATACAAGTGACACAAGTAATAGACATAAAAGATAGCATTGTTTGAACACTACACCTATGCAAAGGAGGGTGCTTTGTATTGTCTATAATATCTACACCCTGCAGCTGGCCTATTAATTTGTTGAAATCACCACCAGCAGTGGACTTAATGTATGTATAACAATATATTTTCAGGTTTGTAAGAAAGTTACCGATTCAAAATAATTAGTAGGGGTAACTGCACTGAGTCCACATATACCCGGGGCAGAGTGAATCACCCCATGGCGTACAGTGATTCATTAGAATGACAGTTTAGCTAACATTGCTTTATTGAATACATACAATGAAAATTGTAAAGATCAATAAAAATCAACTATATATGGCCTAACATAACAAAATATGAAACCATAGCCTACTTTTAAAAAATATGACATGTTTTCGATATCTTCCTCAACTGATTTGCATATATTAAAATATGGACAAGGAAATAATAGAGCAAGGTGATATAAATGGCAGCAAAAGTATTAAATACACTAAAAATCAACTATGAATATAGGCCTAAAGTCCAAACATTGAATCCATAGCCTACTCTTAAAGTCTCAATACGATGATGAATTTCGGAAAACAAACTTCCGAAGCAGATTCAATGTTTCATATTCTAAATGAACTCTGACCAGGTGGATTTAATGGAGAAAAGCTATCGCAATCGAAAGAAAGACATTTATTTTCTGTTGCCCTTAGGGCGCGAACGATTTACAGTCGCTTATCAGCCTTTTGCTTTTTCTCGCCTCTTTTTCTTTTTTTTGTTGCTTACAGTAGATCATGTGTAGTATCTGTTCCCTTTCGAGGGGAATGGTGATGCACACCCGACGATGATCACACAGTCACAGTCACAGTTCCGATGCAATGGGGTTGAGAGCGGATCAGTCGTTCAGTAGTTTGGTTTTCGTGCCCAGGTTCTTTCCTGGGCGATTTTTCCTTAAAAAAAGGATTTACAGTAGATCATGTGAAGTATCTGTTCCCTTTCGAGGGGAATGGTGATGCACACCCGACGATGATCACACAGTCACAGTCACAGTTCCGATGCAATGGGGTTGAGAGCGGATCAGTCGTTCAGTAGTTTGGTTTTCGTGCCCAGGTTCTTTCCTGGGCGATTTTTCCTTAAAAAAAGGATTTACAGTAGATCATGTGTAGTATCTGTTCCCTTTCGAGGGGAATGGTGATGCACACCCGACGATGATCACATAGTCCCAGTCCCGATGCAAGGGGACTGGGGCTGAGAGCGGATCAGTCGTTTGGTAGTTTGGATTCGTGCCCAGGTTCTTTCCTGGGCGATTTTTCCTTAAAAAAAGGATTTACAGTAGATCATGTGTAGTATCTGTTCCCTTTCGAGGGGAATAGTGATGCACACCCGACGATGATCACATAGTCCCAGTCCCGATGCAAGGGGACTGGGGCTGAGAGCGGATCAGTCGTTTGGTAGTTTGGATTCGTGCCCAGGTTCTTTCCTGGGGCGATTTTTCCTTAAAAAAAGGATTTACAGTAGATCATGTGTAGTATCTGTTCCCTTTCGAGGGGAATGGTGATGCACACCCGACGATGATCACACAGTCACAGTCCCGATGCAATGGGGTTGAGAGCGGATCAGTCGTTCAGTAGTTTGGTTTTCGTGCCCAGGTTCTTTCCTGGGCGACTTTTTCTTAAAAAGTATTTACAGTAAATCACTGCCACCGCCCAAGTCAGCATGTTCATTACACAAATGTAACCTATATATGCTAGTATCATCCACTTTTTCGACCCAATTTCACGGAGAAAACGTCTGAAAACCACTGTGTATTCCTTGCAATGGAAGGAGCTTACACAATTTCGCAAGCTACATCAGAGAGATTTTATTGGCGCATGATCTGTTGGGCGGGGCTTGTAAATTTTGATCTACGGACCCGTTAAAAATCTGGCGAATTTTATTCAGCTCAAAATGTTTAACGACAGATAACTCAATAATAATAATGATTATTATTATGAAAATTGCATAGAACGGTGTTATTTTTCACTGATCTTTTAGGGCAGTAAGTTGGATAGGTCGAAGCTAAAATTTGGCAAACACACATCGAGACTTTAACGATACAAACTTTTTTTTTCAGATATGTACCTCAACTGATTTGCATATACTAAAAGATCATCAGGGAAAATAAGAGAGCTCATTGTGATCTTAAAGGCAGCAAGAAAATTGATAGCAGTAAGCACACCTAAACTCAACAATGAATAATAATATAGGCCTAACATCAAACATTGAGACCATAGCCTACTTTCAATGCTTACATTTTTTCGATATTTACCTCAACTGATTTGCATAAATCGAAAGATCAACAGGGAAACAGTGAATCACTGGTCACACTGATCCACAGTGTCCCGATCCACTGTGCCCCACCAGGGTTTTGGCCCAGGCGCGTATCCAGGGGGCGTTGGGGGCGCCCCCCCCCCGGGTAAGAAAAAGAGGAAAAAAAAGAGAGAGGGAAAAACGAGGAGGAAGGAGAGGAAGGAAGGAAAAAGAAAAAGAAGAAGAGAAAAAGGAGAAAAGGAGGGAACAGAAGAAAACTCCAAGACACCGGGAAGAGATAGAGGAACAGTGAAATTATTACAGCGCTGATCCCTATCATATATACACAGGATTTCGGAAGGGGCGTGCGCCCCAGCCTACCCCTTACACCGACAACTCCATTTTTGACGTTTCCATTTTTACTCTCTCACTAATTTATATATAAATATATATAGTATATCATGAGACGTGTGTGTGTATCGACGCCTTGAACAATTGTAAAATTGTGCTATGAAACCAATTGTGGCTGGTCTTGAACTCGACCGAGTCGTCGGGGAACATGACGCATTTCGGTATCAGACCAGGATCTATATGCGAACTGCACTAGACATATGTCCTTCGAAGTAACACTGTCCAGAGATAAAATGTTATACAACGCGAACTGAATGCTAATTGTTACCCTACCCCTATAGTACCGTAACTCATACAAGGAATCTAAAAATAAAAATTCCGCATGCGATTTGAGAATTGAGCACATTTCCTGTGAATATCATGTAGTGGATCCAAAGGTGTACCATTGCCGGCGAGGGGGGGGGGCGGACGCGCACACATCACTTCTTGAGATTGTTCCCACCTGCATGAAAACGCGCGCCCTACAACCCTACGCCCACCCCTCTAATCGCTTCCCGATG
>JAIPMN010003964.1:0-17852 GCA_020650975.1 Apostichopus californicus | reverse complement strand
GCAGTGCATCCCTTGCACTTATCACAGAGGTATACAAGATACTTCGTCAGTGGTGTAGCTAGAGGTTTTGGCGCCCGGGTGCAAGAGTAGAAAATTGTGCCCCCCCCCCCACCACTACTGAAAAAAAAAAATTACGCGCGAACATTTTTGGTTATATTTTTCGGGCCCCCCCCCCAAATCAAATTGTGCTCCTTCGCCTATGATATTTCCACCTTTCGAAATCTACTGCCTTGGAACTGTATACTGAAATACCCGAAATTTCCGTGACATGTAGTCATTACAGAATACAGAAACAGAATTAAAAAAAAAAGAGAAAACGGTCGAAATGGACTGAAAAGAAATCACAATCTATAAATTTGCTAACAAAAACAACTACATACAGTTCAGATTCTTATTAGTAACTGGAGAATATTCATGCCTGACGACATACATCAATTTCGTCATGTTTTTCTAAAAGTGCTTATTTTTTTACTCTCATTCTCCCATTTCAGCGGCGCCCGTGCCCTCCATTGACCCCCCTAGCTATGCCACTGTATCTAATGATAAACTAGTAGTCTTGTTACCATTCAGGTTAGTCAACTCAGGTTAATAGCAGACCAGCCAACTCCAAACAAAAATGAAAAACCTAAAGATTTCTTTCCACCAACTGGTAAACAAGGTTTATAATTGGATATATGCCTTGGTTTATTATGCACCTATTTAATGTATGGTATAGTCTTGTATTGAAAAATGCAGAAGGATATCTTCATTTGATTTAATAATAGCAATCTTGTGATATAGAAAATGGTAGTTTTGGTAAAAGTTATTGAAAATTGGCAGCCATTGAAGTTGCTTATATGCATGCAAGCTATAACTATAGAAATATTATAATACGGTCATACATTGACTGGGCAGACAATAGCAAGTTTCAGAACAGATGTTGAATAAAGGGATTTTTTCAGCAGCTGAAGTTGATTGCTTTGTAAATCGTTGTGCAAATTTCGGTAAAAACCAATTCATTGCTGCATTTTTCATGGTAAAGATATCAATTTTTGAATTTTGGTGTTTCTTTGTGAATGCATCTGGCAACAACAGAGTGAACGATGTTATCATGCCGATCAAGATGAAAATGTCTTCCTTTATTGAAAATCAATTTATCCACAGAAGAAAATATTATTTGTATAAAAATGTGGATTTTAATGAAAGTTTTAGCCATTCCAAATTGGTAACATTTCAATCAACTATACTTCAAGTTAGGGACAAGATAATTGAGAACGGTTTTCGACTGACTGTTTGGAAAATTGTTTTAACATGCTCTGTCATCAGAGTATCCCTTTAAAGCCAATCAGTCAGAAAATAAATATCTTTCAAGTTTCATTAGCAACACTTTTTTTAATACATTGTATAAAGCAATTATCTGAAGATAATGATTAGTAACAGAAGCGTGGGCAGGATTTCAAAGGTGGGGGAGATTCAAATTTCTCACAGACTGGTAGAGGCATGAACTGTTAGGGACAGGTTACAGTTGAGTGGTGTGGTTGTTGAATACGACTCCCATGTAGGGGCAGGTTCTGGGGGGGGGGGTCTTCCCATACGAAAAATGCTTTTTGGTTAAATGGTGCATCCTGGGCATATTTAGAGTATAAATTAGGTCTTTAATAAGGTCTAAATCCCTGTGGGCACATCACTGATTATTAAGTACAATTAAACAACACTACAATAAAGTGATGACATGCTCATAAATCACAGTATCACAATATTTCTGTATTTCAATATAATCAATAGATATCAATCAATAGAGATATGGATAAAAAAATACCCAAAATATAATCCGACAGTAATAGTACTTACTATATAGAATCTCAATGCACTTGATTTATAATGACAAAACAAAATCCTGACTTTGGAGGATAATAAAGTAAATGTTAATACAAATCTCAAATTTAATTTTTTTTTATGGCACTATGCATTTCGGTACCAGGTTTTCACGCCTTGCTGAAGACAAATGGAATCTATACAATGATGTGTAGGATGCCTTGGCTTGTACACTCTCCATTAACTCAAACAGTAAATGGTGGTTTAACTTCATACTTAGTGAGTGGATTAAACTTATTGAGGAGAAGACTCTTATCATGCAGAGGTCAAAGGTCATCCATGGCCACCAGAGCTCAAAGTTCGAAAATCTTGTAAACACTATTATTCAATAAGTACAATGTGGATCAACTTCATAGTTTGTATGTGGATCAAGCTTACCAAGTAGGATCCTATTAATTTTCAGAGAAGTTTGAATGTCTTCATTTTCCAAAAGTGATAATATTTAAATTTCTCAAGAACACAGAGAAGAAGTGATAATTTAAATCTAGGACAAAACAATAAACAGCATGGTGATTACCAAATTCTTATTCGCTGGGTATGTTTGAGCACTTATATGCAGTTTGAAGCTATGACTGAAATAATTTCAACACAATCTGAAAATAAAGCAATTTACATATATTTTTGTATCTATTTCTTAAATACTATTATCACCTCACCCACATAAATATTGTGGCAAACAAATAGTAAATTCCAACAAAGGAATGGCAGCAGATTTTGTTAATATTGTTCCATTTGAAAAACAAGCACCAATCAGTATTTGTCTATTAGCAGTGTTATCAAGTACTGAGCCAATGTACAAAAAAACGTCCGGGATAATTATCAAAGTAAATTTGAATCAAACACTACAGACAGTTTTGCAAAATAGTTTCTATAATTTCTTAAGCATTTTAAATTTACCTTTAAAATAATGAATCCATATATTCCCAAATTACAGTATATAAAGTTAGTGCTCACTTTCTATGATAGAGAATTACCTTTAAAGCTGTGAAAATATTTTCATAACAAGAAAGCCAATCACTTAAAGCAGTCCTACAGCTTCATTGGTCCTCGTAACAATAACCCGACCATTACCGCCCCCATAGCTAGTTCAACTGTTCTGTTCTTTATGAAGTCTAGGTTTGATGGTACGACCCCCTGCCTTCCCTCTCCTTCTTCCTCATCGGTCACATTCATCCCATCGGTGATGCCCTCAGCATCCTCATCATCATTTGTCTCGTCTGAGATGTTGCTATCTAGTCCTTCGTCAATACTACTTTCGTTGTCAACGTCATTGTCAACGTCATTGTCAACATCATTCAACGATTCGGCATCACTGTCATCAATTGTGCTATTCATCAAGTTGTCATGACGATCATCACTGATCACATCATCTAACTCGTCCTCCAAACTGCTCGCTGGTTCAGGCGCACAGTCAGGGGAGGCACATTGCCCAAAGACAGAGGCAAATACGGGCAACTGCATTCGACCTTGTGCTTGTGAGAGATTGATGAAGGAGTAAACAGGTTGATTGGACAGCGGGGGGACATCAGAAGGATTGGCGAGTGGGTTCACAGGATGACCAGACAGCTGGGGGACATCGGAAGGATTGGCGAGTGGGTTCACAGGGTGACCAGACAGCTGGAGGACATCGGAAGGATTGGCGAGTGGGTTCACAGGGTGATTGGAGAGCTGGGGGACATCGGAAGGATTGGCGAGTGGGTAAACAGGATGACCAGACAGCTGGGGCAAATCAGTAGTCTCAAATTCATCATCATTCTACAGACAAAGAAAGAAAATATTGTTAATAGACATTAGACATAGTTGAATGCATAGTTTAACAGCAATGTTGGGATACCAGCAAGAGAAACAGTGAACAAATAGCTTATCAAAATTTCCAAGCTCTCCTTCAGTCCGTTGTAATCTAGAATGATGTATAGATCATAACATGAAGATTATGAGTATTATCAAGAACTTTTAAGATCCATAATGTAACAACTTGGAAGTTAAAATGTTGGGTTACATCCAGAGTGGATGGATCAAGCCTGTTGACGTAGTTAGGGAAGCATCCACACGGATCAAGTTATTGAAAGTTATAACACAGTGGATTTACATAAACATTTTAGTCTGCTCTGCAAAGCCGACTGCATCATCAATTTAGCGCTGACGGAGTATTTCAGAGATTCAGTATATCTTAATGCTGAATATCTTTAAAACCAGAATAGCTTTAGAAAAGCATTCAGAATTTCCTTATGACTTGGAATGATGATATGTCAAGACTACAATTCTGCCCAAACCCATTCATTAACAGGAGCCAGACTTTAGCAATCCTAGATGTAAATAAAAAGGGGAAAAAAGAAGAAAGGATTAATGAAATAACCTGATTATGAGAATCATTCTCCATCTCTAGGATTTCCTTCTCAAAGTCTGCATCAATCTTCTCTTGTTCCTTTCGGATGCAGTAGAGCAAGAGAGCGTGTTGAATGATGCGGGCAGCCTCATTCATCCTCTGTATCTCAAGTCTAGCCTGCCATCCACGAAAAACTGAATCCATAAAGTGATTGAGAAAAGGAAAAGATGGATTGAAAGCTAAGATGAAGATCTTTAAGAAGGAAGGGCAAAATATGACTTTATAATCTCCTCCTATAAAGAGATGAAATTGATGCTATAAAAACAGAAATTATATCTAGAAAACTTCATTTGTACATTTTTTTAAAGCTTTTCATTTAAAGGTAATTTTCTGGCGAGTTTCAAAAATGCATACAGAAGGAGATTTGGGGCTTTGCTTGATTACACGTAACTGATGATATTTACAGCTTCTGGGAAAATCACAAAGCTAGACGATACTGTACCACAGAGGAAAATACAGAGAGTTAGTATTCTTTGAGGAAGATAACTTCACTGTTAAGAGTTACAAAATGTCTGCCAACCATCATACATACCAGCTTGGATTGTAATGGCTGCCAAGTGTCTCTCTCTTTCAATCTTGAGTCTCATTAATCTTCTCCAATTTCTCTGGATACAAACAGCTTTGTTAATCAGAACTTGCTCTCTTTCTCTTTCCAACTTTGCCAGCTGTAGATGATGGAAATTTCATGACAAATACCAGGTCTTATAAAGACACCTGACGTAGGTTGTGTGGATATAATGCATAATACTACAAAAAGTACTTAAAGCATCTGTTATAATCAGAGGCGTTGAGAGCCAGATTAGCCCCATGGGACAATTATGGCCCCCGAGTTTCCTTTTAGCACTCTTCATATGTACAATATTTTCATGACCCCTCCGTATTATTACCAGGCCCCAAAATTAACACTAGGTGGTAGCAGGTAGCCCCCCTGACCCCATCTCATCAGACCTCATTATGACCACACCAAGTACAGAATCTTTCAAAATGACTATTAAATTCAAATATCTCTCAATCTGCATTATCACAATTGCATAATCTTCTTCAAGCTGATGGATCAAACTCGAATCAAAAGTACTAAGCAGTGACGCAAGAATTTACTTGAATTATATTTTTATACCTGCTCATCTTGCAGAAATACTTTGCTCCTTCCAAGCTTGTAAGGTGACCTTTGACCTGGAAGCTCATTCTCTTTGTCATCTAATCCACACATCTTCTCTAGTATAGCTTGGCAGCATTCCTTAGGAGGCAGTTGCAGTTTTGGTAGGACGAGTCCATATCGACTTTGAAACTCTCTATACGAAATCCTGTCAGCAAGAAGAACACACAGATATGTGTTGTCAAAATAAAATAAAACTGTTAGCAAACTGCTTATCCACTAGAGAGCCTGTGTAGGAGAATGTGTAAAAGTAAGTTGGCCTGACGTTTCGATCCTAGCAGGATCTTCTTCAAATGCTAAATGACAAGTAACAGTAACAGAAGGGACAAAAACACGCACAAAATACAGACAGGTTAATGAGCATGGTGAACACAAAGAGATGGATGAAAGGGGATTAGTAGACAAGGGATGGAGAGAAGAAAGAAACCAACAGGGGAAGAGGAGAGGTAGGAGATAAACAGTGGCGGGACAAAAAGAGGATTAAGGGAACGGGGTAGGGAATAAACCTTAGGTAGCCGCCCTGACCTAGTACGAATCAGCAGAGAGAGGCTGTGGATGCAACGCCTTCGCACCATTCAACCTCATGGGCTCAACATTCAGGAAGGACATGACTAACTTTTCTTCTGTCCCCCTCCTTCTCCACTTGTTTCCCCACTTTTACTTCTCTCCTCATAGCTCTCTTCCACCCTTTTTCTCCACACCTTTCTGTCTTTTCCTTCTCCAGTTTATTCCCTACCCCCTTTTTTTTTCACTTCAGGAAATGACCCTTGCAAGCAGAATTTTGCATTGGGTTGTAACTTTCCAAGTGAAAGTTTCATGAAAAAACATGAAAACGTAAAACGGAGGAAGATCATACAAACAGCTGTTTAATAACATACGAGTCAGTTTACAGCTATCAAGTTTTGGGACTGGTAAAGGAACTACACTTACTTGTAAGGATATCCAGTTCTGCTTATGGCAAGCGTTGCTATGACACCACAAGCACTTAGTTGACTAGCAACGAAAGTAGCGTTGAATACACCTGGAGTACATTGCTGGTTAGGCTTGATACATCTAATGTAGTGAGGTGTAGTGTTCCTTAAAGTCACCATCAAGTCATCCAAAGAGTTCTGCAGCATTCATAAAAATATTAAAAGAAATAAAAATAAAGGATGCTGTGTAAATAATCTTTAGCAGTTTTCCTCAGTTGTATTATTCATAGAAAACAACATGATGGTCAAATTAAACATTGTAGACATCTCCAGAAGAAGTATGAAATTCATCTGAGCATCTTTGAAACAGTCTCCTGAAAACCCAGCTCAGGTGTTGAATCCGCTCATGTCATATGGGGGCAGTAAACTGGGTCTCTCTTTTTCATGTTTAGAAAGAATCTTGTGTGTTTTACAAGACAAGAAACAGCTGGAAACTTACACGGTAGGTTCAACCCCCTTGTTGAATGTTTCTTGCAGATTCAAATGAGTTTTAGTACAAGTACAGCAGTAATAATGATAATAATGTTCGATTTATATAGCGCTTTATACCAGCGAGAGGTCTCAAAGCACTTTACAGACGTTATATTACCCCTGGTCAATGATAACCTGTCCCAGAGACAATCCCTCCAGTCGGCAGCAGTTATATACTGCGCCCAATGACAAGTTACCTCACAGGTACCCATTTAACCCCTGGGTGGAGAGAGGCAAGTGAGATAAGGACACAACGTAATGAACTAAGCAGGAATCGAACCAGCAATCCTTGGATCACGAGTCGACGCCTTAGCCAACTGGCCACCACGCTCTCATTAAGTAATGCTACCATTACTTGGATTATATGTTTAAAAAGACTTTGTCAGCCTGTGATGACACATCTGAACAAATCACTCTCTAGTGACTCACATTGTATCTGAGTATGTTCAGTGAATAAACATCTTTTCTGACTGTATAGAATATGAAATAGAACACCCTGTGAGTTACACCAACATTAAAAACTTATTAGCTGGTTATTTTCAATCAAACCAGTGATGTACCAGTGATGTGGCCGAGTGGTTTTTGAAGCAATGAGGCTAAGCAATCGGGAGGTTTGGGGTTTGATCCCTGGCCAGGTCATAGTAATTAGGTGGGTATTTTCCATCCAAGGGCAATCTATGGTTTTCCCATCTGAAATGACTTTCTAAATTGAGAAAATTCCAAATTTGAGTTTAAATGTTGAATTGGAAGCCACCCGAAGTGAAACTTGTGATCAATAAGCCCTTGCGGGCTTCTCCCACATTTGTGATGGCTTTAGCATCGTAAACAGAAACTGCCGGTTTATAATTATTGATTATATGTGCCTAAAATAGTTTGACAGTCTCCGATTTACAGTTCAATAGAATGGTTTCTCTCTCACTTGAGATCAAATTGCATTATGAGTAAATTGCATTATGGGTACCACTTACCTTGAACTTTGATATGACTGTCTTGACAGGAACTTTGGCATTGCTTGATCTTGATTTCTGTTGATCAATATCAAATTTATTTTAAAATACTTTCTATTGGCAGGTATAAAAACACAAAAGACTATGAAAAGCATTATCCATTATAGACAGATTATTAATTTGTTCTGACAAACTCATAATTAGTACACACAAAGTTTTTTAATTCTTAGCAACAAATTGTTTATTTGTACAAAGAAATAAATAATTCACAACAATGGATTATTAATTCTTGGTGACCTCTAGCTTTCACACACAAAAGCACTGCTGCTTTATCTTGAAAGAACTGAAATTGATAAAAGTCAGATTTTTGAATTGGGCACAGCAGTTTTAAACTTCCGTGGGTGTTCATGACATGTGCAGCAATAATAACTAACCTGTGCAAAGTCACAGCAGGAACTATTTGCGAGAACAACCTGTGAACCTTTTTTCATTGTGGAAAAGTTCCTGACATGTATTGACTGACATCTGAACTAAAGCAAACATAATTTAAAAAATGAAATGTTCTGCCTTGTTAGCTAAACTTGTGTTTGATTGAGACAAAATGCCACTCTACCAATGTTGACAAGAATATCAGTCATATACATTACAAATGCAGAAATTTGCTGTTACTAATTGTTCACTCATAAATCTCTTGCAAAGGGGAAAAACAGAACTGCACTTTACCTAAATTTGAACAATAACAATCACAGTTATTCATAAAACATGGTCACAAAATAAGAAACATCCTTAGTTGAAGTATTGGCACACAAACCTTCTGAGCAATAATGTCTTCTTGTATAAGAGTACGCACAAAGAGATTTTTACTAGAGGCCAGAATCTCTGTAAGCTCTGGAGGAATGTAATCCTGAAAGGCAAGAAGACAAAGTTAAACATTTCTTGGTAGCCTACTTATAAAGGAATAGAGGGGAACTTTCATGAACAAGCAAGGCAAAGACTTTACAAAGGTAACAGTCAAGTTGGAACAAGGCGACTCTAACACTAAACTAAAGAGGGACTATCTAACAGAGAAACCTTCACACCTTTGACAGGTCAAAATCCCCAGGGAAAGAAATATTTGATCAACAACAATATTTTAAAGAGTGAACACAGAGAGAGGCAACTGGAATTTGATAAGGAGTGAAACTTTGCATTTTCTGCAAATTTAGATTACCTTGTTCTTTTCAGTCAATCCGTCCACGGTATATTCTACTTCGTCCGCAAAATGTCTGACGACAAAACCCGAGCTCTGCTTTGAACCCTTTAACTTCTTTGATACAAAGGGATTGGAAATACTGGACAAAATTCTCTCTCGTAGTGCAGAAGGATCAGAAGACCGATTCAGCTTACACGCCTGAAGGATGGGACAAAACAGCTCAGTATACCAGATTATCATAATTATTTATTATCCTTGCTACATAAATGATGATTAATCCTGTTGGTTGCTATGGTGGAAGATATTTCCCAAGAAACATCAAATTGTGTTCAAGATTTTTAATATCATTCATAGATCAGTCAAAATTAAAGATGTACAGGTTACAAGTTAACAGCAATGTTTTACTTTTGTTCAGAAGTTGACTCTGAGGGTGCACATAAGTTTTACAAGATTACTGCTTGAAAAGAAGAAACTACAGTATGTCTAAACTTAAATCTAGCTGCTATTGAAAAAGAAGTTATTTAAAGTCAGCTTAATGCTGACTTTCAAATTGTGACTTCTTTATTCTAATTTCGCATCTCATGGCAAAATACTGTCTAAAATGGTCACAATGCTATACAAGTGCAATGATGCATAGCAGTTTTGTATACAGGAACCGTTGTATTTTTATGACAATTTGCAAGGCCTTGAAAGCTGTTACATGAAGTTTTATCTAAATTGCAGAAAAGTTGTTCAATACAAAGAGATAGATCCTAGAAAAGATTGTGGCAAAATGTTAAAAAAAATTCTGATCAGTTCTGTATCAATTCTCTTGTAAGTGCACAGATATGTTTTCTGGAAACCAGTTTACCTCATTCAAAAGGCTGAAGACACTTATCTTCCCTTCTATTGCATCCAGACAAGGTTGGTTGTCTGTGAACTGACAGAAATCCCATGTCAGCTCTTCGTTTCGATATTCATCCTGTGAGTTGCAAAAGAATATACATATGTTTCATAACTACTCTCTGAATTTAGTATGTTCTACTATGTTGCCATGGTTACTACTGTATATGGAACTTTTTGTTTTGAATTTTGGGTCAAACAATACACTACTCACACATAACTGGACATATCCCTCAATCTAACTAATAGCTCTCAGTGGTAACAACTTGTTTCATAATCCTAGTTAGCATGGACTGATAAATCACTAAATTCAATACAATTTTTTGTCCCATATATTAATATAACATTAATTACTTGACTCATGTACAAACCTTGAATTTTTCATGCTTACTTTCTTTTAAGTTATTCCTTAAACAACTTTGGACAGAAATTAACTTCTTTTAAATTTGCTGTATGAGACTTGTAGAATGTAAAACTTTAAATGTAGACTCATCCTTACCTGTTCTGCTTTCAGAAAGTGGGACACAAAATGTTGCTGTAGTTTCTCATTTGCATAATTTATGCACAATTGTTCCAGGCTGTTGAAAGAGAAACTTTCAAAGCCATATATATCCAGCAGTCCAGTGAATGCATAGCTGTGTTTGGCTGTAGTATGTTTGTTGAGGAAAGACACTAGCCAATCAAAGAGCCTGTTATAGATTTAAAAAGAAACAATTAACATTACTGGAAAAAAAAATTAGATATATTCAAATGAATATAGATATATATGTTGCTTCTAAGTCAATAACAAGCTTTGCCACTTACCTAAATGAACACAATATAAATGTTGCTAAGTGCATTACTGTCATCTCAAATATTCAATACTTGAGGGCAATATTTATAGTTCTAGCGCCAGTATAAATATATTAGGTGGTCCAAAGTTTGCTCAGGCCTGATGCTCATTCCTCTGTGTATGAAGTATCAACAAATTAATAAAAATTATTCCTATCCTTTCATGAACTGGAGCTAACAAAACACTTCTAGTGAAGACAAGCACACACTTTCTGGAGGATAAAATGATATAGATATAAAGATGAACAATCTTCAGATTATGAAATCTGTCATACTTATGCCTAATTTAATTAACAAATATAATTGTGTTGTCAAGTAATAGGGTAACTGTCCAGCAGATTTACAACTATCTGAGTTAGAATTAGTACATTAAGAAATATCCCTAGGGCTTGTTTGGAACAATGTCATATGTCCATATTGTGAAACAAGTGGACGTTGAAAGTTGTACAGTTATAAATAAATTTCATTATGAATAGCATCCATCTGCTGTAAGGATCAACAGCAGGCAATGAATTAATCAGTTGTGAACACAATTACCTCGAGTAGACTAGTTTAGCTACACAGTCCCTCCTGTTACATGCCTCAGCTCTCTCACATGGTTTCATGAAAACACTCTTTCTGTTGCCATGGTGAGCAGCAATCCTCCTCAAGAGTAGATATTTGGAAAATGCCTCCTCTTCAATGCCGAACAAAGAGCAACTCATTTGTAGAGATTCTTGCACTATTAAGAAAAACAGAAAAAGAAAATGCTGTCTCTGATGTGTTTGCTTAATTGCTAGTAATATCATAATAATAATATAAGAATTTGTAAATCCCTTTTATCCAGTTAAAAAAAACTGCTCAGAAGTACCCAAAATGGACACAACAGTTATTAAACAAATGGATACGCATTCATGAATAAGAACGTCTTGAGTTCTTTTTGGAAAGTTGATACATGTTGTATTGTTTTCAGATGTAAGGGGAGACTGATCCAGAGCTGTGGAGCTGATCTAGCAAAGGTGGAAGTGCGAACAGTATATATTAATTTAATTACTTTGAACATATCAGTAGGATTATTATCAGAAGGCAAAAATTAAACATGGAAAGAGTTCTTATAAAGTAAATAAATTTTAATGAGCAGAATGTTGAACCACCATTTATATTTTGCATCAATTCCATCATGAAACTTCATTATACCTTATCACAGAGGACCCCAATAATATAATTTTTCTTTAAATATTAATTTCATAATTCAATAAATCGCTGTCGTTTTGGGGAACAAATTGTTCGAAATCAAACAGTCAGATTTATGTTATCATTACACATTTGGTAAGCTGAATCAGTTTCGTTGGTAAACAAAAAAAAGATGTTACAATAAAAAATTGCTAAAATAATCAAACTTGGTTGGTGTGACCAAACTCTAGCAAGGTTTTCATACTTAGGCTTTTAATTCATATTTTCTGTCAATGTAACAACACAACAGACCGACAAGAATTATCACACTAAATATTGTGTTACAAACAATTCTGGGTAAGATTTAGGGTATTTACCTGTGTAAAGATGCAGCCAATGTTTGAATTCTTGATCGTTCTGCATAAATTAACTAACAGTCAATATTGATTTTTCATTGTTTTGATTTGAAACCTAATTTACCTCTTAGTGTGATTCTTGAAGTAGAATTTTCCCTCAGTCATCAACCAAGGCTCACTAGGGTATTTTGAAGTAAGTCCATCTTATTCCTTCCCCTCCCTTTACTACCCCTGAATCCCCTCCCCCACCCCCCCCCCCACGCACTCAAAGGATACAGTATAATCTTTGAGAATACCTGAAGCAGACTCATCCACATCGCAGGCATCATCATCTTCATCCTGGGTAAATGAAATGTTTCCAAGATGGAGGATTGCGGACAAGATCTGAAAACAGGAAATCATAACATGAAAACAGCGTTCTCTTCCTTTCAGTAGACTACACATAACTTGCACAAACCTGATAAAAACATCTTTTCATTTTGTTAGAAAGATTAATCCTTTTATCCTGATATCTTGCTGGTCACCTCCAAGCAGAAATCAGTTGTATTTGCTTTTTAGTTCTTCAAAGTATATCATGCTCCCAAAACATTATGAATATTAATTATTATTCATGAATATTTATTACCACTCACGGTGACCTTTTATACACCTAATTATCAGAGTCAGGTATAATTGTAATGGTATTCATTTCCAGATGACAGTGCGTTTCCATAAAAAAGATGTGTGCATTTTGTGAATTTACAAATAATAACATTTCAAATGAATATTTGTGAAAGAATTTGGGGGAGAATTGGGTGTTTTATATAAGAACATTTCATGCTTCAACTCTGTGCAGAACTTCAAAACACATCAAGCTCCTTAGTTAAAGATGCCTATCTGACATAACGTCAATTCAAACTATGTTTGTCTAGCTCAATCATGAAGCTGTTCATCTAAATTAAAGAAGTTTGCAATTCTCTTCAGCTTCTTTCGAATTACACTTACAGTAAACTTTCTCTCACCTTAAATATTTTATCTTCCTGCTTTGAGTTTATCCCAACACTCTTCAATGCTTCTCTGGTATTACTGAGAGAGGATTCTACAGTAGATACTTCAACTCTGGGGAGGAAGTTGAATATCTTCTGCTGGGTACTGTCATGAGGCGGTAAACCCCAAGACGTTCTCTCCTCATCACTGGCGGATTGCAACATCTGAGTAAAAAAAAAAATGAGGTTTGTTGTTTGTTTTTTGCTTATCCTCTCCATTTTGCTTATGATTCTTCTTTTAATTTCTCTTTTCTTCTTTCCAGGGACTTGATCCTACTTGACAGCTACACAAAACAAAACAGGTGAAAGTTTTTTCCTGTGATAATGTTGTATTTGTTGAGTTTTCATCTTTCATACTGAAATTGACAGAAAAATGGAATTGCTGCCATTTTGAGACAAGGCCTCAGAGAGTTTGGACAATTTACAAAAAAAAACTCAAATGAAATTTTCATCCCTTTGATGACCACTTTTTATGATTCTGTCATACCTTGGGAAACAATAGCATTTTATGTAAAAATATTTGCTATGTTTCAACCCTGAAACAAGATACGCTGAATGCAAAAAATTCCCGAACCTGACCTGATAAAATATGTGAAAAGTCTTTTCTTTTGGACCTTGATGTACAACTCTTGTTTTCTCAAGGAGGTAGGTTTGGATTGAAGCACCAATAATAAATCCAGATCTGCCAAAGATAAGAGGACAAAGACATACATAAATAACAATAAACAACAAAATAAAATCAAAAACAAACAATGATCAATAACAGCAATAATAATAATGGAACTAAAAGTAATCATAATACGATGTTGATGATGATGATGATGATGATGATGTTGCTGATGTTAATGATGATGATGATAATGATGATGATGTTGATGATGTTGATGATGATGTTAATGATGATGATGATGATGATGATGATGATGTTGATGATGATGATGTTGATGATGATGATGTTGATGATGTTAATGATGATGATGATGATGTTGATGATGTTAATGATGATGATGATGATGATGATGGTGATGATGATGGTGATGATGAAGATGTTGATGATGAAGATGTTGATGATGATGATGATGATGATGATGATGATGATGATGATGATGATGATGATGATGATGATGATGATGATGATAATGGTAATGATGATGATGATATATTTACTCATACTTAAAACTTGAAAATACTTTGATAGGCGACCGATTTCACCTAAAAATACCAACCAATTATCGAAATTAATTAAGGTTGCCTCAGCATTTTGGAATAGACATGTTTTCTTTCTCGGCAGAATATTTTGATAGGTTTGTAACTTTGAAGACAGGAATGTTACAAAGAATTTCATTACCTATGCAAATGAAAATAAGCTAAAAAAAGAGAGTCACAACCATCTTACGATCTAATACGGTATAAAACAGAAACATAAACCACGAACCTATCTAATTGCAATTTGATGTATTTTCCAAATCGACTACTGTTGTGATTTCTTTGAGTTGTTGCATTGCCTGGAGAAATGAAATGATAAAGACAATAGAATTTGATATAAAAGGAAGAAATAAACATTCTACAGTACAATGTAGAAGGGAAATGTAAACAAAAATAAACAAAAGAATTTTGAAGGAAGGGAAAGGGAGATTTAGGAAATCATGAACCAATAGTTTATCTCTTTTTTTTTTCATTGATTTATTTCCAGTATAAATATAAATATTTATAAACAGGACATCAAAAGTGAGTTACGTAATAAGAAAATATTATTTTTAAAAATGTAAGTGTACAAAAACAAAAAATAAATATATACAAAACGTACAAGTGCAGCTGTCTACAATAAATTATCCAGATTACCTTTTTGTAAATAAATAGCAGCACGATAAATAAAACTATTTCTATACACATTAATTCTGAATTTTGGTGTTGTTGCTGTTTCTCAAATTATACCTAGTAGTTTCTCGAAGTAGAGAGTTAAGCTTGCTTTTACTGTTTGTTTTATCCTATCCCAAGCTAGTCCTGACAATACTCTGGGTCACAGGCCTGTGGTGACCCAACCCCTTAAAACAAAAAACAAACAAAAAACATCTTTGCGGAATATAGCAAATATGAAGGAAAGAATGGTAATCTAATCTCTGTCTAATAGGAGTGTACTAGACAAAGAAATTATAAATTAATCAGTTTGCGGTCCCTTAAATGTAATACTGCTAACTTTGAAACTTTCTCAATGAAAAGTTAACACAAGATGACTACAAGAGCCACTTAACAGCTAGTCAGTGTAATTCCTTTCATTTTGTAATGTTGTACCAATTACTCACCAAAAGCTTCTAATATTGGATTTGAATCAAGAATCCGTTTCTCGATGCAATGGACTGGAGATGGTGAAAATCCACTAGGAAGAAAGTGTATAAATATGTGTAATAAGATTTTTATATTGATTTTTTTTAATTTTGCTTTATTCATTAGGTTGATTCAGTTAATCTTTCCAGAAATTGTTTTTCAGAAGGGTAAGGGAAGGGGTGGCGGAGGGGGTGAAGCCGGGAGGGGATCAGCCCTACATGATTTTGATCAGTGATTTCACACAAGTGTTACAATATGTACCCATTGTGACTTAATTTAAGGTAAACTCATAGTTTGTTTGAAATGTCCAGAGTGGTCCAGTAAAATTGAGCATAATTCTTTGAACTCTTCCACCAGAACAACCACTATCAAAAACATGTGGAGCATTACTCAAAAGTGTTAGAGATCGATTATAAACATAAATTAAATTTCTCAAGCTATTTATAGCAATTTACCTTGGGTTGTACTCGGCAAGTGATGTTAAATATTTCATCAAACATCTAGTCGTCCAGGTCTGAGAAAAAAATGGAAGCAGGGCAAAAACTTGTTATCGATATTTCCTTTTGGAATGTGCAAAACTGAGAGAGAATGGAATCTAGCCTGCGACTGTAAGCTTTCAGTTTCCTTTAATTCCTAAATCCTTCATCTTTACTTGTACTGTCAACATCTTGTCACCAAAGAAGCAAAAAAACATCCCTTTAAAGCAGTTTATTTTCCATAGCAACTGTTTAAGCTAACTTGTTAACACCATGGTAATGTAGTCACACAATGTTATGTTTGCAATCATTTTTTTATTTGCCTTCCTGCAGTATGGCTTGCCATACAACTGCTACCTATTGTACAACAAACAAATCAACTTCATCAAGATTGTGTGCAGAATGCATTATCTCACGAGAAGTTAACAATAGTGACATTACAACATTGATGGTACTGTATATATAGTCCCACTACTTCTCCCAACCCCCACATCCCCCTCTATTTCCATGACTCCAAGAACATCCTCTCCTCTGTATTTCCGTGGTTGGAAGTACCATTCTGACTTTTGTAAGTCTTTGTTTTTTTTAAAGTTAAATGATCCATCCACTGTTAAAGCAGACAGTTGCATTTCTTTTCTTAAGTTACAAATCCAGTTATTATTATTATTATAATTATTATTATAAATCCAGATTTACCACCAGATTCAATAAAGTAACTAACTACAAGAAAGGTCCTGATGAAAGTGCTCAAGGAATAGACTTCTTTTTGAAAAAACTTGTCCAAGCACCGTACTACACTTGTTGACTTGTAATTAATTACTCTAAGTAAGATAGTAACATCTCTCCTGATTCTCATCTAGGGAAACTAGTCTAGGTTCTTTTAAATTTCCTAGTGTGAGTAAACAACTTGGATATGTTATACCTCAAAAATGGGAGAAACTATGAATTTTCAAGTAATCTCAGTGTGCTTTGTTTCACAAGTTCTATATATTATACATTATTCCCATCTCAGACTAGGTTATTTACTTCAACTTAATAATTCCAATTACCATCTGTAAAGAATGATATGAACTGTTAGTTACTTACCTTCCCAGCTCCACTCTCCCCACTCACAATTATAGATTGGTTCACCTGTCCCAAGCCTAATTTCATTGCACTGTAAGCATTGTCTGTGGTTGCAAATATGTGAGGTGGTAACGCCTATACCCAAAAATAAAAGAAAAAATTCATAAAAAGGACCCATGAATGATAGATTTTCATTCTTTACAATTTGCCTAGGAAAGTAAATTTAAATTGCATTACATACGTGGAATGTCAGAAGGGTAGCATAATTAAATGGATTTAATACCGAAATAACCGATGAAATCTACTTGTGATGTTTGTGGCATGTAATAGACTTATCAAATATGATGATGCATCGTAATTCGTACTATATCTTTTGCAGGAAATTTAGTGTCCGTTCTGAAGTTTGTCTCAGATTATAATATTCTATGGTTCTGTTGAGTACAACACTACTATACATCTTTGCACTTGTATAGCAATTTGACCAGCTTGCATTGCACTTTGCAATCCAAATAAAATTATTCCCTGTTTAAAGCAGCATATTGCATTTGGTCGCCGTTTTCCACCTTTTTGACATGTCCATCGAGGTTTTTACATATATCAATCACAAAACAGCAAACTTAGATTTAAGCCAAGTTTTTTTCCTTGCCAACAGCGTTAAAAGAATGGGCCAGACAATTTTCATTATATTCTCAACAAATACATAATAATAAAAAATAACACGTCAACAAATCTCAATCTGTATTGCGTCTTCTTGAAGAGATGA